>CABEEJ010005506.1:0-29576 GCA_901482245.1 Timema douglasi | reverse complement strand
CCCCCCCCCCCGATTTGGGCTCCTTCCTACGAACATTCCTTTCTCATGCACTTACCTTGTGACACACACTGCACCCTCCTTCTAGCCGTTCTGCACCAGAGATACAGATTCTACTAGTACAAGATTTTACCTTTACAATGTCCCGGGTCACGCCACTGGATGCTGTCCACGAGCTCCACCACCTCTTCAGGGCTTGTATTAGTCCCCCAGGACACCAACACGTCCCCAACGAGGACAGTAACAGTTTACACCCGTTTCAATTTATCGACCCACCACCACTGAAAAATCTTAATCCTTGGACCACACGCACTAAAAACACCTTCTCTACACTCCACCGACATTCCCCCCTCACAATATATCGTTTTTAAAAATTTCCCCTTTTTTACAATTTCACCACTCCGCCACTGAAAACTTGAAAATCTTGTTTTCCTGATTATTTATATACCTAAAACTACAAAAGTACCACGAATCACATAAAAGTTATACCACATACAAAAATTTGTCCCAGTCTTCCTTTTTACCTCCTACTGAAATGAACTCAGGAAGACACAAGTGACCCCCCTTGAACCCTATCTTTAACACTTAATAACTCCCACCATTGTAGTTCGATTTTCACAGAAACAAAAACAGAATGTTCGAAATTTTTTCCCCTATTTTTCTATGTTAGGCGCTCACTGAACTTCCACCTCCTTCCTTTTCAAAAGGGGGTCCCTTTATAGGGGTAAAGTTCCCGTCCGATGTTCACCAATCCACTTCTGTTCACTTCCTTTCTTCAAGCTGCCCAAACTGTATACGATTTCCTTGCCGCTGCGACCGTTTTACCCGGTACAAAACACGTTTGAACGGGAGACACGTCCACCCGGCGTGGCATCTCANGTTTTGGGGTACTTTTTTTTTTTTTTTTACCATCCGAAATCTGTCGGCCTGGCTCCTCAGTGATAATCCAGGCCCAGTTCTCCTCTGGTTCATTTTATCCTTATATGCCTCTTAATTATTTATTCCATTTTATCCTTTACTAATTTAACTTAGATTACTAATAATATTTAACCCGGTAAAAAAACAAATGGCGTTGCTTCCTTCTTCCTTCTTGGTCTTCTTCGCTACTGGTCCGCCCCGGGTATTTTATTTCCCCGGTACCCTTCGCCACCACCTAGCTCCACGACCGCCTGGGACGATGTTTTCAGAGCCGTGAATCTTGGTGGTGGCGACGAGCATTCCCCTATCCGCCACCTGGGGAGGCGCCCTATAGGTTGTAGCTACCTTCTACCACTAGCAAACCACTTGTGACACGCCCTAACCTAATTAACCTACTTACAACTAAAAGAAATTTTTCTTGCAGCATTCCTTAAGTCTTCACATCACACTTTCCAGTTCCTACATCATCTTCTTTCCACCCCTCGCATAGCTACCCGCTTCCTCTTCCGGCGTCTTCCCCGCTGCCGGTTCTTCCAGCCATGTTCAACACGACTGGTCCAGGCCGCGGGAATCCTGCCTTCCAACTTGCTCTTATTTCTCCTCTTCCTGAAAAATTTTCAGCCCAACTTGCTACCCCTCATTCACCACCTTATGTACTTCCCTCTTCTCTCAGTTACTGCCCATTTCCCATTCACTACCATCTTCCTCTTCATCCGCCCCCGCGCCTTCACCTCCTTCACCCCTTCCCACTCCATCTTCCACTTCTAGCTCTACTACTCTTGCCCTTCCTTCCTCCCGGATCCTCTCTATATACTTCTCTTTTTCCCACCACGTGATGTTATCTGCAATAGCATCCAGTTGAACCCATTTTTCCCTGTGCCTTAGAATATTTCCCACCAACTCACCCTGGATATGCACCTGAAGGCCCCATCTCAGCATGTCGTACTGCTCGCATTCCAGGACCACATGATCCGGAGAAGCCACTGCCCCGCAGTCACACCTATCCGAATCAGTCAGCCCCAGAGCGTGCAGCGACTGCCTGTATGGTCCCTTTCCCGACAGGTATTGGACAAGTCCTGGCGAGGGTTGAAGGTGCTTCATCCCCAGCCTTTCCGTTACATTATCCAGGTACGAGTGCGTTCTTCTTCCCGTCACGCTGGTGTCCCACCTTCCTTGCCATTCCTCCAGCAGGGCCAAACTAATTTCTTTCCTTGTTCTGGCACCTCTTCCAACCATTTCCTCTACCTTGTTTCCATTCCCTTTCCTGAGCCAGTACCTGGCTGCTCTCTCCCTCACCACCAGGTCAAGAGGTATTTCCCCAAGGATCACTGTTCTATACTTGACCTCCCTCTTTAACCCCCTCTTCTTTGTTCTTAATCTCCTTCCCGTTCATCACCACCGGTCCCTTCACCCAAAACTTCATCCGTTGGATGTTCCATCCCTTCCGCCTTTCCTTCAGGTCTTCTGTTATTGTTGTTGAGGAGACTTTAGCCACCTCCTCCTCGGGGTCCTCCCTTCCCTTCAATGGGCGTATAGCATCCTCTTCCAGTATTGCCATGCGGGAATCCTCACACACCACTCGCACATTTCTCAACACATGTGGGTTAATCGCCGGGTTGTGCACCTGAGTTATCAGGGTGGAAGACGCGGCCGCCGAATCTCCGGTAGACCCAAACCTTCCATCCCAAAACTCATTCCCTGGCCAGCTGTTCCCATCCCACGCATATGTCGTCACCAGATAATGTTCTCCTTTCCCCAGTATCTGGTAGGGCGCTCTTCTGGTTGAGATCACTTTTACCCCTTTACCCTCCAAGATGTTTACATAGTCCTTGAAATACTCCTCCACTCCCTCCATCCATAATAGCTCCAGGACTGCAATATTGCCCCCTTCCGAGCCATATCTTACCAACGCTTCGTACAAACATTCCCTTAACACCCTGTAGAAGACACTGTTCTGAGTCTCAGATCCCCGCCATACTCCTAGGCCGAGACCCACCACCTGCAGGTGGACCCCCCTTTGATCTTCTTTCGAGATTCTGTAAGCCTCCGAAAATAACATCTCGAGGACGATTCTAATTCTTTTTTCATATACAGTTACATATATCCCCTCTCCCTGTTTGACTGGCATTAGTCTCTCAGGTTTCACCTCGGTCCCTTGGAAGTACTGCCTTATGAACCTCATCACAGTGTCATCTTTTGGGTTAGGGCTCATGTAGAGCCTTTCACCTCTTCCCATCCATCTTAGGTTTGGTCCCACCAATCCAACTATAGTACCTTCTCTTACCACTCCTTTCACATCCGGTACCCCCATGTTCTTGTGATCCCCCTTGTTACGAAATACCGTCTTTGACGATATCCCGATCAACCCAGATACCACCACCTCATAATCTCTTAAGCATTTGACTTCTTTCCCCCCCTCCGCCGCTACCTGGCTATACCCTTGGGATCTGAGCCCCAGTTCCGTACAGTATGATTCATCCGCCCCATAGCTGTACTTACACCTCTCCCTAAGTAACCTTCTTATAAAACTATCAACTGTTTGTGCCTTATAGAACTCCCTCGTTCCTACGGGTCCCCCGCGTTTCAGAAACTCCAACAGTGCCTCCATGAACCCATATGACCAACGATGGATTAAAGTTCTCACCGAGCAGGCGTATCGCATTACATCCTCCGTCGCCATCACTCCATTCTTAACAAGAGCCCCCATATCCACCGTTGGCAGAGGGATCTTACACCTCGCCAGATTATCCCAAAACTCTTCTTCATCTACTACCTCCTTTATTTCCCCGCCTTCCTCTTTCTTCTGACCACTACCACCCCTATTCGGATTTATTGCCATCGCCTCGGCTATCGTTCTCCTTCCTCTAAATCTCTCCGCTCTCGCTAGGTTCCTCCTTTTCGAGGGACAGATCCTGCACCCTCGAGTCTTTCCGTCTCTACTCCCGGATCTCAGTCCATGCCTGTCCTTGTCACCCCCTTTTAGCCGTCCCAGTATTTTTGTTATTGCCCTAACCAGGTCTTTGATATCACTGTCCATAGTCGGTGTCGTTAATCTGTCTGTCCAGCAAGAGTTGGTAAGTCATGCACTCCCTACTATTTGGTGCTTTGCATTTGTCCTTCCCCCTATTGTGGCACGGAATGCAGTTCCCTACTTTTTCTTTGCAGTCTTTCCTCTCGTGGCCGGCCTGGCCACAAACAGCTTCCTTCTTAGGACATTATTTAATCCTGTGGCCGAGGTCCATACACCGGTTGCACCTCGTAACCACCAGGAAGTCCTTGACTGAGACACTGGTGAACCGGAGGTAAACTCGCTCCCCCACCAGCATCTGCCTTATCTTAGGGGAGACCTCCACCACATGGTCAGTTACCCTCCTCTCTCTTTTCCCTGTTCTGAAGCGGGGTTTGAACCCTGCCATAAATTCCTCCTTATTGATCCGGCCCTCTAGGTTCTGCAAATACACAATCTCCTTCAACTCGTCCTCTTTAATTTAATGTCTACCGGTACGTCATACACTGTAACCATCGGTCTCCTTCGTCTGGGCTCCTCACACTTCAGTGACTCGATGCCCTTCACCTTTTCTTTTATTTTGTCTAGGTCAGTCCCGTCCCTTGTTTCCACTACAACCGGGTGATGTGATGAACAGCTTTGCCCCCTGTTAGTCAGGTCCTTCTCTATTCTCTGGGCTGGAGCGATCATCTTCCCTGATCCCACGATGGATGCCTTGGATGTCCCCGATGCAGCCATCTGTGCAAAAGTTGGACGCTGCACTTGCACAGCCTCTTCCACCCACTTCCTCTTCTCCTCCTTCCGCAGTCTCTCGTTCTCGGTCTTGAGTTCTTCAACTCTGCCATATCCAGTAGCATCATTGATGCGAAGTCCCTCATCTTTGAGATGCTTCCTTCTGGCGTTTTCTTCCCCTGTTTTAACATCTCACACAGCTGACTGAGCCTTTTCGCCCATTCCCTTTCTTTCGCTCTTTCCCTCTCCTCCCCTCTCACTGACTTGTCGACTTTCTCTGCTTTCTCGGCCTGGCCTTTTCTACTTTTCTTTTCTTTGCCCCTTCCTTCTTTCCCCAGACCTACATCCTCATCTTCCTCCGCAGCCGCTTCTAGGGCCTTTCTGAAGGAAGCCCTCTCCGCTGACCTCTGCTCTGGCGTCAGGGCTTGTGTATTTTCACCATATTTCTTCCTCCTTTCCTCAAAATCCTCATATTTAATCACCCCACTCACTAAGCCCTCCGAGTCCGAGCTACTCTCAGCCTCCACATTCCTAATCCTTTCGACCCTTTCCTTCCCTTGATCCGACCGCTGCTTCTTCCATTTGGATGCTCCATCCGAGCCACCAGAGTCCGAGCTAACCCTGTAGCTCACCGGCTTCCTATTCCGAGGTTCCTTATTCATTGTTCTTGTTTAATTAGGGTTACCTTACTCCCGAGCATCTCCTAAGCGTCCAAGCAGCCACTAGAGACCGGTCTACTTTCCTCAGACCCCCAGGAACACTCCAGACTCAGTTCCGAAACCCAATCAAGGCAAAATCTAGAGTTCACTATTTGCCCCCTTTTTTACACTTTGCCGCGCTTACACCACTGTAAGTCGCTAGTGTTCTGACTTATTTGGTCCTCGGAAGCACTCAGGGCCCTTTATGTGCCCTATTTCCACTCAAAAACCTGCTTTTCCTGAAATTTCCCCCTTTTCGATTTTCCTATCTTACGCCACTGGAACTGATAAATCTTTGAATTTCGCACCTTCCCGTGTTAGCCAAGGCTTATAACCCTCTATATTTCAAGAGTTAAGCTTCAAAATTTTGTTCTCAGTTGCCCAGCACACTACTTTTGGTCCAAGTGTATCGAGAGGTCCCGATAACTACTTGGCCGACACGTGCCACACTTGACCTAAATTGACCCTAACTTAAACCCTAAATAATTCGGCCAGTTTTGTCCGATTTTAACACTTTCTAAAACATTCTTCCTGATTTTTCACCCTCTTTCACTACCTTCTTCCAAAATTCGCCCTCCTTCACCCCTAAACACTGACACGGTCATAAATTCTAAAATATCAATCCGATTTTCAAAATTACACTTTTACTGTCTTCCGCACTTCTTACTTAACAATCTGTATACAAAATTTCCTTCCGCACTATAATTTTAACCGGTTTTGCGGTGTTGTTTTCGAGAGCTTCTCCGGACACGTCCGCTCCCGACCGGCACTAGATAGGGACACTTTTTTTTTCACTTATCCTATCCTTTTTGCCCCAATACCTAGAATGTAACTTGGGGCGCAATAACCTACTGATTTTATCACATTATCCACTATCTATTTGTAATCCATTTTAAACATAAATTAATTAATGATATGATACCTAATCTAATGTCCCTAAGCTCCCTTCAAATCTCTTATACCCTACTAGTTGGTCCGCCCCGGTTATTTAACGTCCCCGGTACCCCCCGCCAATGCCTCGCCCCACGGCCGCCTGGGAGCATGTTTTCAGAGCCGTGGCCCGAGGCATCGACAGTGAGAATCCCCCTATCCGCCACTGTGGGAGGCGCCCTACCTGAGATCTCAATCCGCCTACCCACTAACGAAACCATTATCTATTGGACCTTAACCTAACTTAATCCTAATATATTAACACACAAAATTTCTCTATAACATAGGTATTTATACAAACAACATCAAGGATTCTTAACCTAATTACAACTAATTTTCATTCTTCCTCTTGGCCACCGTTGATTGTCCAGAGCACTACCTCGGCCCGACTGTCACCAGCCGCTAGAGGGTGCCCCGACGAACAGGAGGCCCAACCACTCCGGCCCAACAAACGCACTTGTCACCAAGTGGAAGGGTCACTCGAGCAGAGGGGTTGTACTCCCTCGTCCCTTACCTATCCCTCTCTCTCTCTCTCCCAGCCGGCAATAGCACCCCCACCGGTACCTCATCAATTCACACTGCTGGAATCCAGCGGGAGTACCCCTTCGACTGGTCTCCGGAAATCCGGGAGATTCATCCGGTTCCATCATTCCAGCCTCACTCGGCCCTATGCCATTCTACTACTTGCTACCTACCAGTTCCTGTTAAAAACGTCATCGTCATCTGTCCCTTCATCGCTACTTGTTGCTGAGTCCATGTCTCCAATTGTCACGTCCAAGTCATCGTCACGTCTCTCCATCCGTCTCCTTCGTAAGTCATCAATGTACTTTGTCCTCTCCCTCTTAGATGCGTCATCCGCGATCCTGTCAAGGAAGCCCCACCTGTCCATGTCCCTCACAATGTCAAATACCGCTCCCGCCTGCAAGGGCACCTGGTACTCCTCCCTCTCCCCTAGCGTAAATTCACATTCCAGCACCACGTGCTCAGGTGTGGCCTCCCTTCCACAATCGCAAACACCACTGTCTGTCTGTCCACGTCTAAGTAGCGCAGCTCTATATGGACCGTGTCCAGTCAAAAAGTGCACTAACCCAGTGGAAGGCTCAAGATGCACCATCTCCAAGCGCTCCCTGACACTCGGGAAGATCCGGTAAGTCCTCCTGCCCGTTTCACTCTCATCCCAATCCATCTGCCACTCATCCAGGAGAGCTTCCCAGATATGTCCTTTGGTCCCCACCCCCTCCCTTGTCAGCGTCTTCATCCCTGTCCACGTCTCCCTTCCTAAGCCAATATAGAGCTGCCCTCCTCACCTCCAAGTCAAGGGGCCAGATACCCAGCACCACACATAACGAGTCGGTCGCTACTGTTCTGTAAGCTCCTGAGAGCCTGAGAAGTATACTCCTCTGCAGGCCCCTCAGTTTTACCTTCTAGACCACCTGCCTTAGCCGATGTGCCCAAGCGCCCGCGACGGAGACTAGCAGTGCTTGATGGTAGAGCCTGATACAATTCATAGGTAAGCAAAACCTTCCCATGCCTATGTTAATAATCTTGTTCATAATCCGCAGGGCTCTACCACACGCGTTCTCTACGTGCGCCAGGAAATTACCCTTCTCGTCAAGCGTGACCCCTAGGTATCTAGTGCTCCCACTTCGCCTGATGTTCTGTCCCTCCAATTTGATCGCAGGGTCCCTCCTCAGCACTCCTCTGAATAGCACGTAGGTCGTCTTCGCTGGCGCCAAGCTCAATTTCACTTGCTTACACCAAGAGTTGAGGCCTGCTAACACCGCCCCACTCTTGGCTTCCAGCTCCGATCTTGACTCAGCTTCTACTATTACCAACAAATCGTCAGCGAAGGCGACCACTCCTGCCGTTCCATGAAGAGCCTCAACCTCCGTCAACCCAGGCTCGAGCCCTATGTCCCAGAAAATCGGCCCACAGACCGACCCCTGGGGACATCCCTTCGTTAGCTTCTTACTTATCTTAGTTCCTGGACACCTCAGGGTCGCATACCTATCCCTACAGTAGTCTTGAAAAACTCTGTAGAGATCCCCCGGCCACTGTATATCCCTCATTGCCTTAAAGAGGGCCGGCCACCACAAGTTATCGAAGGCTCCCGAGATGTCCACGAACAGCCCTACCACATATTTCCCAGTACACCTATCCACCAAGGTCATAGCCTCACAGATAGCATCCTCAGTTGCCCTAACCCCCCAGAAGCCGTACTGCTGCCTTTGCATCCCTACCGCTCTCCGAAACATATACAGCTTGTCACACATTATCTTCTCCTGCAGCTTTCCGCATACATTTAATAAACATATCGGCCTGTACGACTTCGGGAGTTGTGGGTCCCTTTCATCTCCCTTACTAAGGATAACCACCTCGCTTTGTTTCCACACGTTAGGCACTCTGCCTTGACGCGTACACTCATTTAGCAAATCCGTCATAAAGGGTGCTATCTGCTCACTGACAGCCTGAAGGACCTCAACCCGATTTCCATCGGGTCCCGGCGCCTTCTTCCTTTTCATACCGGCTATGGCCTTGATTACCTCTGCCTGAGTTGTCGGCTCAACCCTAGTATCATTTTCATACTATTCAGTCATTAGTCCCCTCATCCTAGTCTGTTCCTCGTACTCGTCCAGTCCATCGTCCTCTGGAAGCAAGGTGTCCATCAGAAGCCTCGCCGACTCCTCCCACCCCAGGGTTATGCCTCCACCCGGCCTCCTTAGCGTCGAAATCATGCCTGGGGGCCTTATCTTCCCTGCTGCCATCTGGAAAGGTACCCCCCATGCGTTTGTCCTCAACTTCTCCTGAACATAACGCTCCGAGCCCTCCCTCTTCGCCACAGCCAGGGCAGATTCATACTCCCTCTTCCGTTCTCTGTATAAGCCCTGCAAGAATGCCCTAGTCCTTGGGTTCCTTTCCACCTGGTATCTTCTACGAGCCATCCTGGCTATACTCACTCTATTTAACCCGCCATTCCAAAACCCATTTATCCTGTCGGGAAGCCTCCCTTCTTTTACCACCGGGATAGCTGCTCTCATAGCCCTCTGCAACGCCTTCGTTAGCTCCTTCGCTTTCGAGTTCACGTTGACTCCTTCCTCTATCCCCTCTGGCGGCACCAACTCCCTTCTGAGCTTATCCCAATTAGCCTTTCGCATGTTGTAACTTAACTTGACCGTCCTCTCCAACATAGCCATATTTCCCTCAACCTCGAAGGTGATCATATTGTGGTCACTTATAGTTACCCTGTCCAGTACTTTCCAGTCTCTAATCATCCCTACCGCCTCACGGCTGCACAGGGTGACATCGATATTCGACATGGCACCCGTGGCCCTCACGTAAGTTGGCGGATTTCCGTACACATTCATCACCTCTAGCTGGTTTACTTCGATCGTCTCTACTAACTTTTTCCCCCTCCTATAGGCCCTAAGCCCACCTAACATTCCATCGTCTCTTCTTAGATCATCACTAAACCACAGAGGTGATCTCGCGTTCACATCCGCAACGACTACGAGCTTCTTACCTCTGAAGGTGTTCGCAATCGCCTCCAGCTGTTCCTAATACGGCTCTATTTCCTCTCTATACTGAAAGTACATATTGACAAGGGTAAACACTCCTGCGTCAGCTCTTATTTCGACGCAAGTGACCCTATCATGGCAGAATTTATCCACCCTCGTTATGGTTATATTCTCTCATGACTATAATCAAACTCATCGACCGTTCACCTCCATACACCAGTCTCGCAGTCGGAGGTATCTGATTCCTGACAATGTTGCCCCCCTCGTTATGTACGGCTCCTGAAGGCACACAATATCCAGATTCAGCTCATCCACTGCCCTCTTTCACCTCGTCCATCACGGTCGCACTTCTCATCGCGTTTAATTGCCCAATTTTTACCCTATTGCTTCTGTCACCCATCAGGGATTGTGTGTGAACACATAACACCTGGGCCATGGTTCTTTCGCATCAAACGCAATGCGACCGTTGGCCTTGACGAAGTGCTTGTACAGTTCTTCCAAGTCCAGTTCCTCCTTCCTCCTTTCAAACACTTTCTTGACCTTGCCGAGCAGTGGTTCTACCTCAGTTGGAAGATTCATAGCTTTCAGTTGAATCCTATCCAGAGCCTCAGGAGTAGGGAATGCAATGGACATGCCTTTATCGTGACCCGCCCTAACTATGTGCCTCATCGCCAGATTGAGAGTCTGGTGTTCCTCCAACCTAGACAGTTGAAGGATCTCCTCAAAATTCTCATATACTGGCCCCGGCTCCACTGACCTAGGCGAGTCTTCCGGCTCATTTTCTTCTACCATCGCCCCTTCCCTCTCCTTCATCTGCTCTTTCTCCTGTCCTCTTCTTTCTCGCTCTTCTTCCTCCCCTTCTTTGCTGCTACTCACTTCTTCATCCGTTTCAGACCCCCCCTTTCTTCTTTAACCTCCCTCCCATTTAACACTACCGGCCCCTTCACCCAAAATTTCATCCACTGAATATTCCATTCTTTCCTTTTTGCCTTCAACTCTTCTTGAGTTTAGGTAACCTTCCCTTCTTCCCCCTCGCTCTTTCTCCCATTACCCCCCGCCGGACAATGCACTGCCATCTCAGTAGGCCTATCACCGCTCTCCCTCCCTACCCTTTGACCCCAATCCCGTGACCCACTTACCTCTAAGACAGGTCCCGACAAGGTGTCACACCGTTCACTCATCCCGTCAGGAGCGTGCTCCCTCCCTTCCTTTTCGGCCTTAAATCTTTCCGCACTTAATCGATTCCTTCTTACCCTAGACAGGCAGCTCCTTCTTCTTTCTGCATGGCCCCCCTTCCTTCCAGATTCCCGTCTGTTACCCCATTTGTCCTCCCCTTAAGCTTGTCCAGTATGTTAGTCAGTACCGTTATTAATTCCCTAATGTCCCCATTCATACTGAGTGTCCTGAATTTGTCTGTCTAAGAGGAGCTGGTAAGTGGGGCATTCCCTGGTTTTGGGGTGTTTACACCTTTCCTTTCCCCGATTCTGGCACGGAATACACTTCTTAATTTTCTCCTTGCAGTCCTTCCTTTCGTGACCGGCTTGTCCACAACTCCAACAGACCGAGTCCTTCTTAGGGAAAAACTTCACCCTATGACCCAGGTCCATGCAGCGGTTACACCGCATCACCACCAGGAAGTACTTTACTGATACGCTGGTGAAGCGAAGATAGACTCGCCCTCCAACCAGCAGGCTCCTCACTCTCGGGGAGACCTCATCCACGTGGTTAGTCACCCTCCTCTCTCTTTCCCGTCCTGAACCGGGGTTCGAATCCCTCTTTAAACTCCTCCCTAGTTACATGTCCTTCTAATTTCTGAGCGTAGACGGCCTCTTCCAGCTCCTCCTCCGTCATGTCAACTGGCACGTCGTATATCGTAACTAACGGTCTCTTCCTCCTCGGCGCCTCGCACTTGAGGGTCTAAAGTGCTTGAACACCTTGTCTCACCTTCTCCGTGTCCCCTTCGTTCTCTGTCTCTATTACGACAGACTTACCGGCTGGCCTGATAGACCGGATGCGAATCCTGTCCTTAGCCGGATTTATTTTCGTCATCACCCTAGCCTGAATTGCCTTCGTGTCCTCCCCTTGGTTTGAAGTGACAAAGATCTTGGAGCATTTATTTACCTGCTCCTTCTCTATCCTCAGGGCCGGAGCTAGTCGAGCCGCCGGCGTCGCCGAGGCCCCCGCTGCCGCAACCTGGGCAAAGGTAGGCCTCTTCACAGCCGTATCCGTCCCCGCCAACCACTTTCTCTCCTCGGTCCGCAGCCTGCCGTTCTCCAGGTTCAGCTGGTGGATCTGCCCCTCTTGGTGGGTCATCCGTGCCACCAGCTCGTCGATCCGCTGTTTCAACTTGTTGATGACGGTGCTGCCCACCTTCCTCGCCACCAGTAGACTGTCAATATAATTTTTGACCACCAGGCCCACCTCATAAGACGTCTTCTCCCGGGGTGACAATCTCTCTTCCAACCTCCTCTTCATCAGGTCCTCCCACATCCTCTGGCCCTTCCTTGTCCATCGCACCTTTCACCTCTTCTTCCACTGCTTCTCCTTCTTCTGCCTATCCTCACTCTGAGAAGGTTTTCCCTTGGTCGCACTGTCCTCCTCCTTATCACTGTGTCCTCCAGTACTTCCTTTTTCCCTCCTCGGTTTTCCCCTTCTTNCCCCCCGGTTTTCCCCTTTTTCCCCCCCCCCCCCCGAGTTGGACTCCTATTCACAGGCATTCTTGCCTTGGCATTCCAACCATAGCCCAACTAGGCGCCCCCTCTCCACTCCTAACAACGCGAGAGAACTACCAGAAAACTGGGTTCAGAAGAAAACGTCTGCACTTGGATTTTTCTCAGCCTACGCCACAGGATACGGTCGGATTGCAGTTCCACCACTACCCTTACGCCTTTCCACACTCACCACTGCGCCACACCGCACCAGAAAACGATTTAAAGATAATTTCCCCTTTTGGGTTTTTCCCGAAAACCGACACTGAAAAAGGGCGCAGCTGGTCCTCCTGCCAGCCCCTATGTTCACCAGAGCACTCCACTCCTATTTCTCTAGGAGTTATGGGGTTTTAAAAATTTTCGCACAGATGTCCCGCTAACTACTTGATCCCCAAGTGTTCCCAGACGCCCAGCACACTACTTGGTTGACCGCTCTTGACCTCAGGTTCCGACACCTATAACTTGGCCAATTATCACCCGATTTCAACACTTTCAAAAACAACCCCCCTAAAAACTCTCCCTCTTTCCCCCCGTATAGCTCAAATTTCCCCTTACTTTCCTGTCCACAGTTTTTTACCTATATCACACAAAATATCACAGATGAACTTACAGCTCCCAACTCCAGTCCACTCCTCTCTTCCTCCCGAACAAAACGTATACAAAATTTTTCGACACACTATAATTTTAACCGGTTTTAAGATGGAAATCCGGGAGCTTCTCTGAACATGTCCACTCCCGGCCGGCACTAGATAGGGACTTTTTTTTTACATTACCATGCTATTTTGCGGCCTGGTATCTTATAATTTAAATCCAGTCCCTAATTCACCAATCATTTGTAACATCCTACTTATATCATTTAACCTTTAACTATAACTAACAGGTTTGGCACCTAAACTACCTACATAAGAAACAAATCTACTCTCCATCCAGTTGGTCCGCCCCGGGTATTTTACGCCCCCGGTACCCCCCGCCACTTCCTCGCCCCACAGCCGCCTGGGACCATGTTTTCAGAGCTGTGGCCCAAGGAAGCGACGATGAGCACCCCCCTATCCGCCACCTGGGGAGGCGCCCTATCGGAGTTGGTGCTCCGTCTACTTAGTTGCTCCACCACCACTGTATTCACCTTGGTCTTATTGTAAATTTGCTTCTCCTACCCTACCACTTCCCTACCCTAACCTATGCTTAACCTAACTTAACCTAATTTTAAAAACTACCCCCGGGGACCTTTACCCGATGGTACAAGGGGGCTGCAGAGCAGCCGCCTATCTCCATCCTGACACAGAGGATCCCTTCCAACCAATCCAATCCCACCCTCTTGTTCCCAAGAGGATAGATTATGGTCATGGGACTCCCCTCTGTGTCCACTGGACATTCCACACCCTTGCTCCGCTCAGCTGGAATTTGGACCTTCAGGATACTATGGCAACCAGAGTATCCCACCAGTCCCATCAGCTGACCTGGCTACCCAGTCCAACTCTCCCGTATTTGCAGCCTCCAGGTGTAACAAAATTCCCCTTTCTATTTATAGGTTGCTGGTATGTCCTCATAAAGCAACCTAAATTCTACTCACTTCCCACCAGGCTCCCACCAGCGTCCGCATCAGTCCCGCTCCACCCTTCCTCGCCCTCATTTACCACTCCTTCCTCCACATCTCTACCATTTCCATCATCCCCGTCCCCCTCAATGTTGCTGTCACTGTCACTGCTACTGTCCCTGTCACTATCATTGTCACTCTCACTAGTTGTCCCTCCCCCCCCCCTTCCCGCCTGTCTCCTATTTCGTTGTCTTAGTCTCCTCCTTTCCCTTAACGCACGTATATATTCAGTCTTGGCCCTCTCTGTGGCTTCCGAGGCTAGGTTATCGAGGAACTTCCAATTTATGGGATCCCTTAGCACATCCGCCACCCGCATACCTTGCACTTCGTACTGGCTAGGCCTCCTAGCCTCAGCCGTTCGGGCACATTCCAGCACCACGTGCTCCGGAGTTCCCACCTCACCGCACTCACACGCGCTTGACTCAACCAGTCCCATCTCGAACAGCGATTCCTGATACGGTCCTTTCCCTGTGACAAACTGAACAAGCCCCGGAGATGGCTCCAGATGTCTATTGTCCACCCTTTCAAGCACGTCGGGAAAGAGCCGATACGTTCTTCTACCGGTCTCACTACTTTCCCAACGTCTTTGCCACTCCGCCCATAGTACCACCTCTACATCCGCCATCGTTTCCACTCCTTGCGCAGTGACCATCCTTGCCATCTCCAGCTTGCTCTTCATAAGCCAGTATGAAGCCGCCCTTTTCCTCACCTGCTTCTTATCGCCCTCGCAGGTACCACATTACTCAATCTATGGGCCCATACACATGCTGCGTACCCCACTATAGATAGCAGTATCGTTTGGTGGTAGATCTTAATCACACTCATCGGCAGATGGAACCTCCTTTGCCCAATGCTGACTATCTTGTTCATAACCCTCTGTGCCCTACCAGTGACCTCCTCTATATGGGCTGTAAAATTCCTATTTTCATCCATCGTCACCCCTAAGTACCTGACCGTCCGACTTCTCAGATTCCTACCTTTATCGCCGGATCCCTTGTTAATTTCCCCCTGAACATCATGTATGTTGTCTTGGCCGGTGCCATACTCAGTTTGACACTACTGCACCATCTCCCTAACTTATCCAGAACAGCATTAGCTTTTCCCTCCAAATTCGTACGACTCCTTCCCTCTATCACGATGAGCAGATCGTCTGCGAAGGCAACAATTCCATGTGTCTCAGGGAGCGCTTCCATTTCCCGTAAGCCAGGCTCCAGTCCCACATCCCAAAACACTGGACCACAAACTGAGCCCTGCGGACACCCTTTTGTTAACTTCTTCTGGACCTTGTACCCCGGACACCTCAGAGTAGCATACCTATCCCTGCAGTAATCTTTTAGACTTTTGTACAATTGCCCCGGACATTGTAATTCCCTCAGCCTTCTGAACAACGCCGGCCACCACAGGTTGTCAAATGCCCCTGAGATGTCCACAAATATGCCCATCACATACCTTTCCTCAGCAGTGTCAACCAACTCCATCGCTCTGCAGATAGTGTCCTCGGTAGATTTACCTCTCCTGAAGCTGTACTGTTCCTGGTGCATGCCCACCTCTGTTCTGTGCGACAACAGTCTTCCACACAGGATCTTTTCTTGGAGCTTTCCACACGTATTCAGCAGACAGATGGGCCGATATGACTTCGGGAGAAGCGGGTCCTTGTCATCCCCCTTACTAAGCACCACCACCTCGCTCTGCTTCCAGATGTTCGGAATTCTTCCCTGAGCGAGGCATTCATTTAACAGTCTAGCTAGGTATGGAGCTATGATATCCGCCGTCTGTTGTAGTACCTCGACCTTAATCCCGTTCGGTCCCGGCGCCTTATTCTTCCCCATTTGAGCGATGGTTTTAGTCACCTCTTCGTGTCCTATCGGCTCCACATCCCCCTCGTTCCTATACTCATCTCGGTTCATGGCCTCTCTTAATTGTCTTTGTTCGTCACTGTCCCCATCCTCATCATCATCAGGTAGTAGGGTCTTCATTAATAGCTCTGCGGAATCCTCCCAATTAGTTGTAGTGGTACCATCTTCCCTCCTCAGCGTTGACATCGTAGGCGGCCTGATCTTCCCTGCCGCTATCTTGAATGGTATTCCCCACGGTCCCCGTTGGATCTCTTCTCTAACAAACCTCTCCCAACTCTTCCTCTTTACTTCCCTCAGACCCTCCTCAAACTCCTTCTTCCGCTCCCTATATATGCCCAGCATTGCCCCACGAACTATTGGATCCCTACACCTCTGGTACCTCTTCCGAGACCTCCTTGCCCTTTCCCGCAGGCCCTGCAATCTATTATTCCAAGGCTTATTCCCAACCTTGGTATCTCCCTTCATTGCCGGGAATGACTTCCTCATCGCGTCCTGCAAGGATCTCGTCAGCTCTTTGGCTTTCCTATTTACATTATCACCCGCTTCTACTGGGTCGGGTAGTATAAGTTCCCTCCTCATTTTCTCCCAGTTCGCTCTCGCCATATATCTAATTTTGCTCCCCTTCTCCCTTTCTTCCGCCACCCTCCCCATGGCAATGTCAAAGACGATCAGATTGTGGTCGCTAATCGTCGTATTTTCAACCACCCTCCATCCTTCAACCATGGCCACGGACCTCCCATTACATAGTGGGATGTCGATGTTCGTCGTTGCTCCAGCTCTACCCCTGTATGTCGGAGGATTACCCGGCTGATTCGCAACTTCCAGTCCGTGCCCATAGATGAATTCTTCGAGGGCTCTTCCCCTTCTACACGGTCTTCCCACATCGTTCCTTCTATCTCTTCTGATCGCCACATGACTATGCCACATGGGAGACTTAGCATTGGCATCAGTAGTGACTATGAGCGGTTCCCCAGCATACAGTCTACACACCGAGTCCAGCTGGTCTAGGTATGGTTCAATCGGGTGTCTAAACTGAAATTACAGGTTCACCACCACAATCCTACCTTGTCCAGTACCCAGCTCCACACATGTAACCCACTGGTTGCTTACCTGTGTTATCTTAGTTACCGTGAGCTCCCTGTTAAATATTACAATTGCACTCATCGGTGACTCCCCACTCGTAACTATTCTGGCAACCACTGGCATGTATGGAACTTTGCCTCTTAACGTGTAAGGTTCCTGAATACATACGACGTCCAGCTTCAACTCCTCTGCCAACTTCCTTATCTCTTGCAGCACGGTCATACTTCTCATCGCATTTATTTGTCCCACTCTAATTACGCCCCTACTCATCATGGGTTGTGCGTCAGTGCATAACACGCCGGCCATGCAACTCCCGAGTTGAACGTCTTACTACCGTGCGCAGCCACAAACTGTTGATATGTTTCATCAAGGCTGAATACTTCTTTCCTCCTATTAAACACCTGTTCAATATCTCCTAAAAGTTCTTTAACCTCCGTTGGCAGATTCACCGACTTCAACTGGATTCTATCGAGTGACTCTGGCACCGGGAACATTATACTCCCACCCCTTTCATGGCCCAACCTGACTACGTGTCTCAGTGCAATATGCATGGTGTTCTTCTCCTCCAACCTGGAGATCTGCATTGCCTTTTCCAGTCTTCCATACACCTGCGACGGGATATCATACCCCCTGTCCAAGCTTCCCCCCTCCCACGACTTCCTGCTTCTCAGTCTCAGTCTGACTTGCCTTGCTAACACTTCTTCTGTCCAACCAGCTCTCTTCCTTCTTCCTTCCATACCCTAGGCCACCCTTCCAAAACCTCCAACTCTTGGATTTACTACCATCCTCCTCCTTCCACTTTTTGGTCTTCTCATGTGTTTTACCCACCCATCGCCCTTTTTCCTCTTCATTGACCCCCTTCCTGTCAGCCCTACTGTTATCGTCCCCAGTTGTACTGTGGACCATAACACTTTCAACCACCCCGCTCTTCTGCCCCCCTCCACCGTCAGCCATTTGTTCTATTTCCGTGCATTTTCCCCCCACCCACGTCCTATCCATCATCCCCTCATCTCCAACTCTGACACCTCGCTCTTCCCTTTTAATCACCATCCCCTCCTCCTTCTCAGCAATCTTCCTCCTGTAAGCCTCCGCTCTCTTCAAGTTCCTAGCTCGTTTGGACGGGGAGTTGCCTACCTTTCCCCCCGTCCTATCAGATTTCGGGCCTGTCTTAGTCTCCAGTAGTCTCGTCAGTATCTGTTTTAGTAAGTCTATTATTGTCTTTAATTGCTCAGACTCCATAATCAGTGCGTTCAATCTGTCTCCTTAATAGCATCTGATGCGTCTGACAGTCCCTTGAATTGGGCTTCTTGCACTTCTCTGTCTTCTTCCTCCCCAAACACGGTATACATACCTCTTCCTTACTCTTACAGTCTTTTATCTTATGTCCCCCTTTACCACACCTTCCACACTGATCCTCCTCCAACGGACAGTGCGCCATCACGTGGCCGAGGTCCCTACACCTGTAACAGCGCGTCATCACAGTGTAGTCCTTGACTGTAACTACCCCAAAAGAGATATATATCCTACTTCCTATCATGAGTGATCTCACCTTTGACGAAACCTCAACCACGTGGTTCACCACATGCCTGTCTTTGGGTCCAGTCTTAAACCTTAACTTAAAGCCCTCCTCGAATTCCTCTCTCGATATTTCCCCCCTAAAATTCTGCTCGTATGTCATGTCAACCAGGTCATCTGCTGTCACGTCCCTATCTACGTCAAACATTGTTATTAGTGGCTTCCTCTTCCTTGGCTCTTCACACACCATCGTCTTAGCCAACTCCTTGTTCCCCATTATTTTCCTTACATCTTCCTCCGTCTCAGCTTCCACTACCAATTTAGCCCCAGCCGGTCTAATAGACCTAATTTTAATCTTCTCCTTTATCGGATCAATTTTCCACATTAACTCTTTCTTCGTCTTTTCCACTGACTCCCCCTCCCGGGAAGATACAAATACCGACTTATAAGCAGGCTTCGCTTGTATCAAGCCTCCTACGTCCAACTTCCCTTTCGCAGCACCCCTTGCAGCAATCGAGGCATAAGATACCCCCTTGCCCACCGTTCCCTCAGTATTCAGGTTTTTCAGTCTCAAATTTTCCTCCTTCAATACCTTTATCTGCCCTTCCTTACGCAAGGACTCTAACACTATCAACTTAACCTTATTTATTATCAACCCCAGGTCCCCCTTGGTTATTCTCCCATCCTTATTGTATCTTGCCCTAATATATTCTTCCATTTCTTCCATCTTCGCCAACGTTGCCTTAGATGCTTCTTCATCCGTTCCATCCTGGGCCTCTTCCTCTTTCCTCTCCCCTTCATTCTCTTCCTTCTTCCTCGTCTCCTCCATCCCTCTTGGGTTCCTCGCCACTTTCCTCTTCTCTTCCATCTTCTCCTCCTTTCCCCTCTCCTTAGCTTCCTTCACTTCTCCTACCCCTCCTCCTTTCCTCTATGTACTCATCTTCAAGAGTCCTTATGCCACTACCCCACACATTTACTTGCAGTGTTGGTATCTTCACCACACCAAGAGTTCCCAAAGCACAGTTTTAACACACTTACCGTCTTAATCTTAGTCTACAGGCACTGCACACAACGTGACTATACGTTACTAGAACTTACCATAAGTTACCAACAGCTAAACGATAACTGACACACTGTCAAAAGCACTTATTTCCAAGTATTCCAGAAAGTCACTAAAAGTTACTAGGAAAGTTCCCCAGAAGTTACCAAATGTTGGCGCAACTTCTCTATTTGATCTTTTTTTTGATTTTGAGGTATTTCCAAAAAGTTACTAAAATCCCCAGAAAATTACTAGAGGTTGGTACGACTGTTTTTCACAACTGTCTTTCCAGACCACGTGTTCACAAAAAAGTTACCAGAAAAAGTCCCCAGATCACTCTTAGGTTGGCACTAATGAGGTCTCCCCCAACCTTCTCTTTGATTTTTAGGGTTTCCCCCAAAAGTTACTAGAAAGTCACCAGAAAAGTCACTAGGTAATTTCCCCAGCAATATCACTAGATAGTAATATTCTGGTTCCTTGCACCGAGATTGCACTTGAAATGCACCGGCCGCGTCCCTAGATGACCTCCTATGCCCCGACCTTATACTTATTTCACTGTTTATTTAATAACTCCCAAAGTTTTGGTCCAAACTACCCCGTTTCCACAACAAAACGTTCGTAATTTCACAGCCGATTTATCTCACTTCCTTACATCTCTCCAGCACTCCGGGCGGCTCCGCAAACCGCGGAAAACTGTAGTGCCTCCAGCTGGTCTCGAACACAGATGAGACACAATTCTTCTGGTAGCCCCTCAGTTCCCACACAAGTTGTTTTAGAAATATTCTCCCTCAGTTCCCACACAAGTTGTTTTAGAAATATTCTCCGTCAATCACCTTTTTCTATTTTTTAAAAACAAAAAACGCGGAGCGACCACTGAACACGTCCGCTCAGTGCAACACCGCAGCGGGAAGTCACTAGATAGGGACTTTTTTTTTTGCATTACCATGCTATTTTTTGGCCTGGTATCTTATCATTTTAAACCCAGGCCCTGATACTACATCATATTAACAATTCGCCATCTCTTCACAATTCCTTTTTATTTACATTTAACAGGTATGGCACCTATACTACCTAATTTAGAAGAAATTTACTCACATCCATTTGGTCCGCCCCCGGTACCCCACAGCCGCCTGGGACCATGTTTTCAGAGCTGTGGCCCGAAGTAGCGATGATGAGCATCCCCCTATCCGCCACCTGGGGAGGCGCCCTATCGGAGTTGGTGCTCCGTCTACTTTATTGCTCCACCACTTTTATTGCTACCCTCCTTCTAGTATTGGTAAATCTACCTCTCTAACCTACCACTACCATACCCCATATCCTAATCCTAACCCTAATCTAACTTAACCTAAACTAACCTAAAGAAGAATATACTACCCCCGGGGAAAAACCTCTTACCCGATGGTACAAGGGGGCTGCAGGGCAGCCGCCTATCTCCATCTTGACGCAGAGGATCCCAACAGACCCCAGTCTCATTCTTCTTGTTTCCAAGAAGATGGACCTCAAGTCATGGGACTCCCCTCTGTGTCGCCGGATATCCGCAGCCTTTGTTCCCCTCAGCTGGAATACTAGTCTTTCAGGACACCCCGGCAACCGGAATATCCCTCCAGACCCTCCAGACTAGATAGGGACATTTTTTTTTTCACTTACCAGCCTTTCCTCTATCGGCCTGGTATCTAATATTTTAAACCAAGCCCTCGCCTCCTTTAGTCATCAGGTTCTTCCTTGTCTCACCTTGGTATCCATTATTGCTTAATTTTATATCTTGGTAATTATCAGTGGTGCTATGTTCCTCCTGTTCTCGCTCTCTCTTCGCTACATGGTCCGCCCCGGGTATTTTATTTCCCCGGTACCCTTCGCTCACCCCTCCGATCCACGACCGCCTGGGACCATGTTTTCAGAGCCGTGGATCCAAGTGGTGGCAATGAGCATCCCCCTATCCGCCACTTGGGGAGACGCCCTATAGGACGTAGCATCCTGCCTGCTTCCCAGCTAGCCACTGCTGCACAAACTTAACCTAAACTATAACTAACCCCCACCCTACCTTCCCTACTCTCAAGAATATTCATCCATTCAAGCCAGCGTACCTTCTTCTTGTTCTCCTTCTGTTCTTCCTAGATCTTCTCCCGGCCGTACAGGACAACAGCTTTCGCTACTGGCCATCTCCGCCGTTGAGGACCAGGGTCCCCGCTCCCTCCGACTAACCCCCTTGTTGTCAAGGGTCTCGTCTTAACAGGACTTAGGGTACTCCCCTCCCCAGACACTCCCCTTTCTACCTTTTACTTCTCCCGGCGGCTACCCAGCTGGTTACTTCAGCTGAGTATTTCACCCAACTGGCTTCCAGCCAGGCTCCCTGCCCTGGGTCTTCCTTACGCTGCCTCATTAGATCTTCATTCTCCTGCTCTTGATCACTCCAGCACCCGCGCTCGCACCCACAAATCCCCTCTGCCCCCTTCTAATCCTCTTCTTCTTCGCCACCATCTTCTCCATCCTCAGCTTCATCCTCCTCTTCTTCTCTTCTTTCCCTCTGCATCCCCCTCTCTCTCCTCCCCTCTTTCAATGAGTCGATATATTTATCCCTCTCCCATTTTGATATACTATTCGCTATCTCATCCAGATGGAACCATTTATAACTGTCTCTTATTACCGTTCCCACTAATTCACCCTGTATATACATTTGATGGTCTCTTCTCAATTCCTCATATTGTGGGCTCTCCAGCACAATGTGGTCTGGAGTTGCCACCTCACCGCAGACGCAGATGTCTGAATCTACCAATCCTAAACTTTTTAGCGACTCCTTATACGGCCCTTTTCCCGAGAGATACTGTATCAGACCCGCAGATGGCATCAGGTGCTTCATGCCCATTCTCTCTATCACGTCATTCAAATATGAATAAGCTCTTCTTCCCGTTTGACTGTTCTCCCACCTGACCTGCCACTTATTCAGCAATGCAATACTTATCTCTTTCCTTGATGCTGCCTCTTGACCAGTCAGCCTCGCAACTTTGTCCAGATTCCCCCTTTTCAACCAGTATCTCGCTGCACGCTCCCTCACTACCAAATCGATTGGGACTTCCCCCAAAATCACCGTCAGAGCATCCGTTGCCGTGGTCCTATAAGCTCCAGTCAGTCTTATCAGTACACTTCTCTGCACTCTCAGTAAATTTTTACAATTCTTCATATTATCCAGCCTGTCAGCCCATAACTGGCCCCATAGCCCAAAACCGCTGCCATCAACGCCTGATTGTATAGTTTTCAGAGGTAGCTTAAATCTATTTTGTCCAATATTGATTATTTTGTTCATGAGTGCAGTGGCCCTTGCCCCAATTTGTTCAATGTGCACTGAGAAATTTCTTTTTTCATCTAAAGTTATGCCCAAATATCGATACGTCTTAACTCTCTCTATTCTCTTACCTTCAACCCTTATGACAGGCCCTCTGTTTCCCACATTCCCTTTAAGCATCATATATTCGGTCTTTTTCGCAGACATCTCCAGTTTAACCCTCCTGCACCAATTATTAAATGCACCAAGTACTCTATTTGAATTATTCTGTACCTCTGCCCTGGACTTCCCCTTTACAACCAGAAGTATGTCATCCGCAAACGCAATGACCGCAGCAACTCCTTCCAGATCTTCAACTTGAGCTAGGCCCTTTTCCAGGGTAACGTCCCAGAAAATTGGTCCGCTGACTGATCCCTGGGGGCATCCCTTAGTAAGCATCTTCTCAACCCTCTTCAGTTTCCCCTCAATCGTAGCAAACCTATTTTTACAATAATCTCCATAGCTATTATATAGCTGCTTCAGGCATCGCATCTCCCTTAGGGATTCGAAAAGAGCAGGCCACCACAAGTTGTCAAAGGCACCAGCAATATCAATAAAAATACCCGCCACGTACTTGGTGTTCGACTCATCAATGGCTTCCATAGCTCTTGCCAAGGCATCCTCGGTAGACCTGCAGGGCTATTGCGTACGTACATCGGAATGGTTTCCAACAACGTTTGGAACGATTGCGTGAAATTACCGACAAGTGCGATTGTGTACGCTCGGCGGACGAAACCAACAACGGAACGGGACCGATGAATGTTGAGAAGTTAAGCGATGGGTCTACCCCCTCTGTTAACGTTCCGATCTGTATAATTGGCGCTAAATATTTTCTCAGATTTTTATATATTCTCACATTTAGTCTAATGGTGTGTTTAGTAGCTTTAAAGTGATGTTTTTTGTATTTGTATCATAGTTTTACCTGGTTTTCATTATTTGTTCATAGTTTTTCATTAACGTTCACTGATTTAAAGACATTTTTATTATTTTGCTATACTAGTGTTTATTTAAGGTTTTTTTTAGCGTCTAGTAAATTTAATGTGTTATTTTTATTCGTGTTTTAGTATAGTTACTATTAAAATACTTTGTTTCGATTATATTTATGGTTTGTAAGTGTTAGGTTAGAACATTGAGATAAAGAGGGTGTTTTATCAAACTCTTTTAGGTTAGGTTATTTTTCACGTTAGGCTTGTCCCAAATGGGTATTTTTCTCATATTGAGATCTATTCTTTTTATATTGTATCTTTACATTGTGTCTTCACCTTCCTATAGAAACAGGTGAATATTTTGACTCCCTCCGATGGAGATTTTATTATGTATGTATATTATGTTAAGGCCCTAATGACCTCAGTGTGTCGATGGGCCTCTAAACACCAATAATAAGAATATTTTTATTCGTATTTTAGTATAGTTACTATTAAAATACTTTGTTTCAGTTATATTTATGGTTTGTAAGTGTTAGGTTAGAACATTGAGATACTGAATGTGTTTTATAAAACTCTTTTAGGTTAGGTTATTTTTCACGTTAGGCCTAGTTTAAAACATTTTAAATGGAAGCTCTAGCTCACCTTGAATTAATAGTATTAAGAAGAAGAGTAGATAGGCAACGAATGCGAGTGCGTAGGCGAATGCTTCGAGACATCAGTAACCCTTTTGAAATGCCTGAAAGAGCTTTCCATAGTCACTTTAGAATAAGTCGCGTTATGGCTCAGGATCTGTGTGGTATATTGAGAGGTAGGCTCCAAAAGACCCGAACATAAGGAATACCAGTTCACGTCCAGGTAAATAAATATTAATCATGCATTGTGAAATTTGAGCATGTGAAATATCTTTACTAAAGTAGGCCTATATTATTTTTATTATTAATTATTATGAAATCTTAATCGGGTTGCAGGTACTTGCTGCTATAAGATTTTTTGCTGAAGGTGGCTTACCAGCGAGGAGTGGGACAAGATGCCTTTATTTCATTGAGCCAAACATCAACTGGCTTATGTATCCATGCTGTCTGCAATGCTGTCGTAACCCTGTTAGCAGCACATAGGATAGTATTTCCTACAAATGTAGCGGAAAGAGAACGGATACAGCAAGGGTAAGTATAGGCCTAAGTTCTATATTAGCTTTTAATAAGACATAACACGCCCAAACTCCAACTTAAAGTGCCAACATATAATACAAGAAATAAAATACTTATTATTCCTCCATTTAATATAATAAATAAATTCAAATAAACTAACACACAACTTTCTACGATGTGTTTAAATAAGGCCATAAATTGAAGCCACTAGGTCAATACACCCAGTAGTATCGTAGGCCCAAAATCATAAATCATACAGCAATGACAATATCCTTGGACGGATTGAAGAACTTCATAAATATTATAAGTAATCGTTAGCTAATAACTATTGGTTTCTTATTAGTAGACTATATGCATTTTTATTAATCTATAAATGTATGCCAATGCCTATAAAATCAATGACTGTGTTATCATTTATCAAACACTCTACTAAAACAAAGATTTCTTAAGAACCACATTTCTGTAAGTATAGGGTTAGGCTAACTTCAAATATTTTCTAATAATAACAACACAAATTTGACATTATACAAACATTTAAAACAAGATTTGTGATAGGCCCATTTCATATATTTAATAATTTTTAGATGTTGTTTAAAACATTACAGCATATTTGACCATTTTATTTTCTGTTTTAGATTTTCCCAAGTTCTGGGTTTCCCAGGTGTAATTGGTGCTATCGACTGTACGCATATTGCTATCACAACTCCAAGCGAACATGAAGAGCAATACTTCAATCACCACGGCTATCATTCTATCAATGTTCAGGTGGTAAGTCACCTTTTTTGAAATACATTTTACACTTACCAAAGATGCTAAACTATTTCTCGTGTTTTTCGCATTGCTATTTTTTTAGTCCTACATTTTTTCCCTAGCGTTCTTTGCTACCCGACTCAGTGGCCACACGCTCTAACGTTCTATTCTTGTGTTAGAATAGACAGCTGATGACGGGGAGATCCGGGTTTGATCCCGGTTGGGTGCACTGAGGGTAGTTTTTTCATAAAATAATTGTCCCCTCTTCACGTAAATGCGGGTGCACTTCCTCTAAGTTACACCTACCTCATGTCTAATCCACTATCATAATCCCTAAAAAGTGTATAACCCAAACGGGTAGTAAGACACAGTGAAAAAAACCCATCCTCAGTGCACCCAACTCAGGTTATGACCACAACCTGCCTATTGCTTGCAATCCAACAGTATACAATGAAAGTTACCTAGAGCTTAACAGGAGAAGGCAGGCAGGGGCAGAGGACCTATGCGAGTACAGTGTTGGAAAATTAAATTTTATTTTGTAAAACGCAAATTGTAATAAAGTCTTGCCCATTTGTTACAGATATGTGATAAGAGATTTGCGCGCTATAAATCTCAATGCAAGATTTCCTGGCTCTGTGCATGGCCAATTTATTTGGCGTGATAGTGTCATAAAGGGTGAAATGGAACGACTACACAGGGAAAGAGTTGGGGATTTCTTCCTTATTGGTATGTACTAATTATTATTGTAGATATGGTTGGTAACATACATAATGTCTTAGATAGTTTTGTATACTTTCTCACATAGACAAAGTATTGTAATTACTAACATTTTTGACCTCTATGTTATGATGGTTTGTGTCGTTTTATGGGCCCCCAAACTATAAAATGTCTTCATGAGGTTTTAAGATGGTTCACAAATAACAGCAAAGCTTTTTTTCACTTTATGTTGTAATTTTGTCATTATTATTATTTTTTATTATTTTTAAATGGGCTATTAACATCTAAATTCAAAATATAATGGAAGTTAGAGGGGATAGTTTCAGTGAGATAGCCAGGGAAATCTTTTACACATGTTCTTTGTGTGTTTTAGTTTGGATAATTCTTTTTTTTAACATTATTCTACGATATTCTGGCTTGAAAATATTCTATCTGTAGTCTATCAATACTATGGTATGCTTGTTTGAGTTATGTGATCTTTGATCTAACGTTATTTCAATGTGTACTTGCACTGTGTACTCGCACTGTGTTTGCGGCAGAAAGTTGGAACATTTCCTTAGACCCCCCTCACTCACAAAATGATGTCACTGGGTAGTTAATAAGAACCACTCCATTAGACATTGCAGTATATTTTACATTGTATTTATATTAAAATATATTTTGTTTTAAGAAAACAGTGAGTTATAAAGTTTAAATTGCTGTTTGTGCAGGGGATTCTGGGTATACACCAGAACCATGGCTTCTCACCCCCATCAGAAATACTGTAAGGGGCACACCTGAAGCACTTTACACAGAAGTACATTCCAGTGCAAGAAATGTAATAGAAAGGTTTTTTGGGGTGCTGAAAGGGAAATTCCGCTGCTTGCTTCGAGACCGTACATTGCATTATTCACACGCACAAGCTGCAAAGATCATAGAAACATGTGTTATTCTACATAACATGATGATCCACTACAGGTATACCACATATTCAACTTTTAGTTAGTTTATATTGACCAATTGATATATCAATAAATGTGGTGAAGTTAATGTCTATATTTTATTATCAATGTTGTGTTAAAATTTCAGAGTTCCTTTTGATGAACATGAAACTGTTGCATTGCCCTTGCCAATGAAAATGTTGGTGGCATTGTCGCTAATGATGGTAGAAGAGTGAGGGCTGCTATTGTTGAACGATATTTCAACCATTGAAGTTGTCATACCTTATATGAAATTGTTACATTGTGTGAAATATTTTTATTTTTACAATACTGAAGTAATTTTATTTGCAGTTATAGGATAGTTTGTTTTAAGTAATTTCATCACTTTATTTTTCGTAATAGAAACTTTAAAACTCAAATACATGTTTATCAATTTTATTTGCACATTTTATGGAGAAAAAAGTTAGGTTAGGCCTATAAAGTCACATAAACAAACTTCTTCAAATATTCATAAAATCTTCACATTTACACTTATCACTTGCGCTAACACAATTTTATTGAATTTTTGGAGATGTTCCTTTTTAAAAACAGAAGAAAACACAAAACAAACATAAGAAGAGAACAGTTTGAACGCTACATCTTTAAAAATGTAACAGACAGTAACTTTAATATATATCTTTTGTTTTCAAGGTACAGGAAAGAGGGATAGGCACTGGGATAGGCTATGTATTATATAGATATTAAAAAAAAGCATTATCACATTATTTTAAAAAGTCATGTTTAGAAGGTATATTTAAAATAGTAATCATAATTTACAGGACTATGGAAGCAGAAAACTACGAATTAATAGTTGAACCGTCCAATCCAAGTCAAAATATTCCAAATTTTCAACTTAGAAGAACGTAGAAGAGTTATTGAAATCGACTACTTCATAGATCAAATACAATCTATGGATAAGCATGAATCCCTGGATTGTGGGTTTAAATATATGCATCCCATACGTGAAATACGACATGGGCTAAATTCGACCATAGTTTTTCGTTGTGAAATGCGCAATCTTGAAAAATCTGCAGATATCAATAAAATGTAGAAACCCAAAGACAAAGATTGTATGATGGATGTTAATACAGCTGCCATGTCTGGGACCATGAGCACTGGAGGTGGGTTAGCACAGCTTGGAGAAATGATGTCGACAATGAACATACCTTGTATGATGGATGTTAATACAGCTGCCATGTCTGGGACCATGAGCACTGGAGGTGGGCTAGTACACTCTTGAAGAAATGATGTTCACAATGGACATACCTTGTATGATGGATGTTAATACAGCTGCCATGTCTGGGACCATGAGCACTGGAGGGGGGCTAGCACACCTTGAAGAAATGATGTTCACAATGGACATACCTTGTATAAGCACGCATACATATTCTAAGTACCACAATCATCTTGGAAGAGAATGGGAGAAGGCAGCTCAAAAACAAATGGAAGAAGCAGTTGCAGAGAAAATTGAAGAAGCGCGCAAGAGGGGTTATATAGTAAGTGATGGTATCTCCTTACTAATCTGTGACAGCTGATGGGAGTTGGGCGAAACGATCTTATAGAAACACTCACAATTCGCTTTCCGGAGTTGTAAGTGATTCAATTGTACTAATTATTACAAACTTTATTGGTGGTGGGACAGTGGAAGTTATCAGTTTGAAGGGTAATTTAATGGTAAGCCTATGTATACAAACAATAATTAAACTAGAAAGTGTAGCTATATTATAGTAAATTTAAAATGTGCTTAAAAGTCGAAACTTGGACTACACTAATATAGGCCTAAACCAATTTAATTTCTTAAAAGAAGTATGTGTATTAATGTAGAAAATTAAATCATGACTTTTTTCCCCTATTTAATTTTAATAATATAAACTATATTTTGCATCTTTCTAGTTGTTTTGAAAAATTATCATTCAACTTTCAGATCTGCATTTTGTGACCAGGCCGACGTTGGCGACTCGATAGTTTTCTTTATTCCCCTTCTTATCTATCAAGTGCATGGAAACCTGAAAAATATTAATAATGTATTCTGATTTAGAATTAAAACTCCAAGAAAACTATAATATTTCTAAATAAAACTACGCGTCAAGTATGAATGAAGAATTTATATTTTTTGTGTTAACTTTTTTTTTTTGTCTATACTCTATAATTACTATAAAGGTTTT
>CABEEJ010005505.1:26333-49342 GCA_901482245.1 Timema douglasi | reverse complement strand
TAGTTCCGGTGTTTATCTCGAGTGGCGAGCATGTGCTCTTTGTTCTTTAATTGTTTATTGTTCTTTCATAAATAAAACTAACATAATCATTTTCAGAACAGCTTAGAAATAGTATTTTGGCTTTTATTGGATTTTAAATAAAATCTATGACGTGATCAGATTCAGATATGTCTACATAAAATAATAAAATACTCTTTATTCATCTCTCTAAATCTTTCTCTTTACCTCGATGCACTTTATGGGTATTAAAAAAAATTAAAAGATGTGTTATATGACAACAAAAATATTATCTTTGACTTCGGCCTTTCTTTGCATGTTTAAAGCATCGATTTGACTTCACTTCACATTTTAAAAATGACCTCTTCATATCCCTAATATTTAATAATAAACCCATATGCATGTGTACAGTGTGCATTTTTAAAAAAGAGAACCAAATAATATATACTGAGAAAAGGAAACTTGCGTTTTTAAACTTTGATTGGTTTGCCATAAAAACCTATCAACAGTAGATTACATGTTCGACTTGGTTTTATAGGACTATCGGTCTCTTGTTTTACAATGCAACTTCACTGGATTTACGAAGATGTACAGCAAAAAAGAAAGAAGAACAGAAACCATAAAATACTCTTGAAACTATTTTGTATCCGTTTTTACGACCCTTCTATTCCGATCGTATTGGGCTATCGGTCTAATTTATGACCCACAGACTTGCTGATCGAAAACTCCAAAAATTTCCTATCTCTTATATGTTTTTTATATCTTCATCCTTTATTTATTTCTCGTAAAATAAGTTATTTTGTCAATGAAAGAATACTAGAATACTATACAAATACTTTTTTCTGTAAACGTTTTTTTATGTATGAATCTCTTTATATTGAACATATGAAGAAAGTTATTGATTTTTAAAACAATCTTATTTCTCATATAGATAAAGTATTACAAGTTGTATTTAACTTTTATTTGTCGTCTTTTACATTCTAAAGTTATTCAGTTAAACCTTATTTTACGAACAATAATTTTCATTTCAAGATATAATTAGTTTAATTTTGAAATTTTTGGTCGATTGGTTCACAAAAATAATAATTCAAGTAAAAATTAGAAATTGGTTTAGTGAAATTTGGAGTCTATTCGGCTTTTGGACTAACTTTTATTTCCCCTCAAAATTTTAAGAAAACCTTTGGTTAATCTGATAGTGAGGTGAAGGGTTTTAGGGAACGTGAGAAAAGGCCTGTGATTTTTCATTTTTAAAGGCAAAATATTTTATTTTCCAGAATAAATAAAATATTTATCCGTTACAAACATGAGTTTAATTTTCTTCAAATGTAGAAATCAAGAGTTGTTGTCTTGATCATAGCGACACTAGATAAGAAACTTGTTATAAAATTCCAGGACACCTTTGATAGATATTCAAGAACGGTTGATGTCACCAGTTGAATAAAATTAAACTTAATGCTTATACTAAAGCAATATTTGATTTATTTTAACTAAAAAAAGTGTTTGTATAAAGCTGAAATAACACTTACCTTTTCTAGCGTCCCCAACATCACTACCTTAAACAGTTACAATCTCCATTAAGTTACAAATTTGACATAATAATCAGTTTTGCAACAAAATAGCGTTTTGTATGAATATAGCTGTTTTATTTAAAGGCGTTTTGTATAAAATGTTGGTTCTACACTTTACAACACACAAGAAAATAGTTATTGACCTTTGGTTTGAAAAAAGTATTTATTATTACGATTGATAATTACTCAGACAATTAGACTGGAAACATGTTTTAAATTCTGCGATATGAAATCTAAAGGTCTCGGAATCAAGTCTTCGATTTCCTTTTATAAGTTTTTGTTCAAGTTTACATGAAGTTTAATTTCGAATAGTTGTCTAACTTGTATATTTTTTAATTCTCATGCAAACAAAGATATTGGTCTCATCCAATCTGGTTTTATCGTGACTGCGAAGGCTGGAGATCGAATCCCGGCTGTGTGTACTAAGGGTGAATGATTTCCCACTCTACCTCTACGCATACATTAACTACGCTAGTGTAATAAAGGCATCAAAGTAAGAAATATAGAGGAAATGTACCCGAATTCACGTGGAGTTATCGAATACGAAAAATCACACGCAGCACACCCACCAGGATCCAAACCTCGATCTTCTATTCACTGAAAATCCGAGAGTGACGCGTTAGACTACGTGACCAGCAATTCGATTACGTTTTTAATTTTTTTTTAAAAGTAACGCTTGTGGGAGGGTAATCATCTATATAATGATAACCAATAGAATGCGAAGTTTATTGAATAGCATGAAATGTATACAATGGCGGTCATAAAGTATGATTGTGACTGAATCTAATTATGTGCTATGACATTGTACTAGTAAACACCAAGGCTATAATTATCTGACCGTCTATATTTTAATTTCATCAGAATAGTTTGGATTGTAATAGTGGTCACCATCGATATTTCACTATGAGACCCAATTTAATGAATCATTGGAGTGTCAGGTTTGTAATGCGAGACTAAATATGATTAATGATCATTTCCTAAACATGGTATACAACATTAATATATTTCAATTAAGTGAAAACCTGCTTCCGTGGCGATGTGGTCTAACGTGTTTCTCTTGCAGTAGACTAGACTGTCGATGACTGGTAAATCGAGGTTCAAATTTCGTTCGGGTGTAATGAGTTTTTTTCCTAGATGCTTTTCCACTTTGCCTCCACGCAAATGCGGGTACACTACCTATAAATATAGTCTTTATAACTAAGCCCTAAAACAATTAGCGTAATTAATACATAAGCGTGCTACTCGAACGGTTTGTAAGACGCAGTGCTAAAAAAAATATTAAGTGAAAAATAATAACTTGGGACAAGGGAATAAAACCCATGACCTTTGGCTTAGGGTGCCAACGCTCTACCACTAAGATGTTCCTGTTTGTTTTGAATCCAATGCCACACGAACCAAAATTGCTAGTTCGATATTCGTATCCAGATTGCCATTTCCCATTAAATTAAATTGTATTCAGCCATCAGAAGTGATCCTGTGAACAACCATCATGTATCGATTTTTATACACGACAATCAAATAATGTATGTATTTGTTTGTGTGTTTTCTAGGATATACCACAGGACACGTCATATCTACTTGTTTAACCAAGTAAAGGATGGATGAATTATTACTTTGTCACTAATTCGTCACACACATTAGTAACTAATTTTAATTTTCACCACGTCTTAGTACCAGTTTGGGCTATACGCATTAAGGTGCGGCGGAAGGGAACAAAAGTATTTTTACAGTTTTTATAGAATCGAAATTTATTGGCCGAAATAAATCAAATATTTCTCCAATAATAAAATAGAGTTTAGTTTTCTGCACATGCTAATATCAACAGATCTTGAATAACATTCGAGGGTGTCCTGGAATTTGGTCAAAACTTTTTAAATAAATGGAAAAAGTCTTGACAAAATTCCAGACAGATATTCAAGATCTGTTGACATTAGCATGTACAGAAAACTAAACTCTATGTTGCTACTGGAGAAGTATTTGATTTATTTTGGCCAAAAAAAGTAATGCTATAAAAACTGTAAAAATACTTTCTCTCCCTTCGGCTGCACGTTAACTAGAACGGGTATCGTTGTTGAGGGAAGTGCATGGCTGCTATTAAGAAATGGCGTCATTATCTCGTTTTAGTGTGGACAATATCTCCACAAATATAAGACAAGTTTCGCAACACTGGTTAGTCGAGTTTACCAGTAGCCCCTTCCTACTGCAGCACACCAACTGAGAGCGAGGAGATTTGGCAACAGTAAATTGAGAGAGAAGAAGATAAAGGCTTTTCTCCATAAAACCTGCAGCTACCTCGGAAATAATATTGGGTGTAAACTGCTGAAGACAGGGAGTTAGGGGAGATCGAAGCTCGAATCTCGTTCGGGTAAACTGGGGGTGGGTTTTTTCCTAAATAGTTTTCCACTCTCCCTCCATGTAAATGTGGGCTAACTTCCTCTAAATTCAACCCTCCCAATTCCTAACCCATCAGAGTAATTATTACATAAGCGTATAATACGAATGGGTGTTAAGACGCGGTGCCATAGTTTTTAAATCTTCACTCTCCCTCCACGAAAATGGGGATACACTTACTCTAGATTTGAACTTCCTAATCCCTAACCAATTAGTTTTATTAGTACATATGAGTATAGCATTGACAGGTAGTTAGGCGCGGTGCTTAGAGAAAAAATATTTGAAATAATATATAATATTTTAAGCATTTTAATCTACTTTATTTAAAGCTATACCTATCAATCTACACTAATATTATAAAGAGGAAAGATTTGATTTTTTTTTGTTTGTAATGGATAAACTAAAAAACTACTGAACCGATTTTAAAAATTATTTCACCAATATAAAGCTACATTATCATCGAGTAACATAGGATATATTTTATTTTGAAAATAAAAACGTCGATAGTCACTCATATTTTATGGTAGAGTCTATGATGATTCTTCAATATGTGTGTTGAATTTAAAAATGCGGGGGGAGGGTCTAGTAAGATATAAAAGTAGCTTAAAATAACTGATAATTTCTAGTTCCTAAGGTGTGAGACTTAGTGATAAACACTCCTAAACTCGCATCAATGGCTACGTGATCTAAGGTGTTTAGATTCTTATTCCACAAAGTAATTGTTGAAGGGGAGTTTGTGTTTGAGTCCCTGGTGAAAGAATTCTCATACATAGTTTTCTCATGACCTCTCTAATATAATACGGTTTCACTTAGTCTAAAATATCCCTCTAATTCCTATTCCTAAGACTAAACCCTTAGTAACCTGTTTATTTAAATGTGCGAATTAAAACGAATCCTGTAATACAGGTTCAGCGATCAAAAACCTGGACCACACGAAACTGACGTATTGGTCCACGTATCCACTAATGAAGGTCGTTAAGGGCTATCGGTTGAGTTCTGATGAAACCGTGGATTTATAAATTACACTCTAAAAAAAATACATCTTGGAAAAAAGTGCAAATAATGGTTTTATAAAAATATCTATTCTTTAAACGAAAATAGCTAATAATAGCACGTAACCATCGTTTATACTGAACCTTGATTAGTTTCACTATGAGATAAGATAAAGCCATGATGTAATTAGTCAAGGTAAGGTTATTAGATTTGAGGATAAAAGGAGTTCAGGCTTATATTTTAATCTTCCTCACCACAAAGCTTTGTATATATTATTTTAAACAGTATATTCACCCGTATTTGATTAAAGAGAGAATGTACACCACTATACATGAAACAAACCCAGTACCTTAGTACATCGAATATGAAAATAACACCGAACTTAAGCGTCAAAGCTTCACAACGCCCGTGTGGCAGGTTTGCGCCACTCTGTATCACCAGTCATACATTTATCATGGGACTCACGTAAACCTATTACACACAACTTTAACTTCTTTGGACGAAGGTACTTGATGGAAGGGAAGAGGGGCGCGCAGGGAAAGGGTAGACTGAAGGGTTTATACTAGCCTTAGATATCAACAGTCCGTGAACTAGAGATTAATAATCGTTCCTCACTCGTGAAACAATTTAGTAAGGTGCCAACTTACAAGTTCTTCTTGAATCACACGACACAAATAAAATTGTGTCAGGCTTTTTTTTTTTGTTGCAAAGATATTTAACAAAATATTGTGAGATATATATATATATATATATATCAGCATGGTTTGCGAAGGTATTTTCACTCTTAACTGAACCTGAACGCCCGGAGGTCATTTTCAAGAGGTTGCAGTGACATTTATTTTCATTGAGGGTTGGTTTCTCATCCTCTTACCAAGAAATAAGTGGTGCGTTTTATTTAAGTTTCTCCTACGCCAGCCTATGTAGGAAATATTTTTTTTAAATTATTGTTTTTAGGGGCTTTTATTATTACCGCATCTTACTACCTGCTCAGGTTATACCCATATATTATGTTAATTACTCTAATAGGGTAAGGGTAAGGAAGGAAGTATTTTAGAGGTAATGTACCAGCAGTAAAAGCGAGTGGGAAACCATTTAGAGAAAACCACCTTAAGTAGACCCGAAGTGGATTCGAACCCCGATTTCTCCACCTTCGGTAGGGAAGTCTAACGCGAGAGTGACACCTTAGACTATTCGACCACTGAAGCGGTTTTGAGAGAAACTGAATGGGATATCAGCTCTTGGACCCTACTTTTGGCAAACCCTGAATCACTCGTACGCTTTCAGACTTTGTACCACGTGAAGACTCCACTGGGTTTCAAACCCACACCCTCTGTGGGGTCTGTACTACGTTTTAGTCACAACATTTTAACGATACTGCCCGTGGTTTAGGGGTTTAATCATTTCAACTAAATTAACAAAATTTTCCGAACAAAATTTAAGAGAAATGAAAAGGTATTTTCCTGGGAAGAGGGTGAGAAACTATATCGTGTTGATTATATAACAATAATAATAATAATAATAATAATAATTTACTTTAATGGTAAAGTTAAGTTTACCGTCCTTTCTCAGGGAATGCATTTAATAGGGTCTCCACGCAAGCAAGAACCGGGAAAATATAAGGGATTTAATTTTTTATGTCTGGAAAAAATCGGGGAAACACCGAGAGTTTTGTAAAATCTATTAAAAATACTGGAATATTTGTTAATTGGGGATATTTAATTGAAAGCTTTAAATATTTGGATGGACAAAAAAGCGGGCTACAGAATTAAGCACATTTATTCAAGCATGAATTATTACTCCTTAAACAATCGTTGTGAAAAGATAGAAAAAATATTTCCCCATTAGTTAGAAACTATCCTGTTTACAATAAAAGTTACATGACTTTACATTAGTCATTGTGATGAAAAATGAAACATTTGTCTTTTCAATCCAAGTTGCCTGAAAATTAGAATTCCCTTCTGGAAAACCTGGAAATAAAAGGTAATTTGGCAGAAATAAAATAGTGGCAACCCTGCTATCAATCCTAGGACAATCAATTAACAAGAACTTTGGCCTTTGTTTTACAATTGAGTAAGAATCAAACCAGTTTGATATTTATAAGATATTGGCACAGCCTGATCTAGAACCTGGACGACCTACAGTTTAACGTTGGATCCGAACCACGGTGGAAGCCTGGCACTCCACACATTCACAAGTTGTGATTAATGCACGTTTTGTCAGAAGTGAGGGAAGGGTTTGGTAGTCAGATACATCTGTGCCGGGACAGAGGATTGAACCCTGGGCCCCAGCACAGAAGTCCGACACCTTACCCCTAGACCGCCAGGTCACCTTAATTTATAAGAATACAGTTTTAAATAAAATTGGTATGTCATGTATATAATTGCATTAATCATAAAATTAATAGATGTATTAGCTTTCTAGTCATGCCTGAGGGTAGGCCTACTTTAAATAGTTATCAAGTTTGATTGGAAAGAGTTAGATGTATCTAGAGTGACGCTTAAATCTTTTTATACTAAGTGGTGTTTTTCCATACAATTTATCAAAAGTTTTGTTTATAACACTTAACCGGATTTAACCGAGTTAGGCCAACCTAAATTATTCAAACATATATAAGAACAAACACACGTCCCTTAAGGCGGGAGTATAGGTAAGGCGAGTAAAGGGCAGTATTTTTTGCAGATTTAATATAAAAAAACTTCTTTTGTCAAAATAAATCAAATCATTTTCCAGTAGAAACATATAGTTTAATTTTCTACACATGGTGACCTACCTTAAAGTTATTGAATATTTGTCAAAGGTGTCCTTGAATCTAATTACACATTTTTTCTTTTAATTTAAAAAGTTTCTAATCTAATGCCGTTATGCTCATGATATTTTTTTTTAGCACAGCGTCTTACTGCCCGTTAGGATTATACGCCTATGTACTAATTACACTAATGGTTTAGGAAGGTTCAATTAAAAGGAAGTGCACCCACATTTGCGTGGAAGGAGAGTGGAAAGCCATTATGTAAAAAAAACACTCTCGGTGTACTCGACTGGGATCGAACCCCGGTCTTCCCATCATCTGCAGTCTAATATAACGTGAGAGTAGCGAGTTAGAACACGCGGCCACCGAAGTGGGCTATGATGGATATTCAGAAACTGTTAGTTTAATTTGCTTCGCATGAACCAAAAGTTTCTACTAGAGCAATGTTTTATTTATTTTAACCAAATAAAATATGTTGTTATAAAAACCCTGTCATTAATTAGCGTTCCCTAAACTCCTACCTTAAGACGTCTCCCTAGACTATCAAGAATTTAGTGGGGGTTTCTAAGTTTTCTGGAGTAATGGGAAAACACTACGCGAGCTGTATCCATAATAAATAATTACAAAACAGTTTGTGCATATTTTGTAAAAAAATAACGTACACATATTTGAACTTCGAACTAAATTTTGTACGTCCATTTTTCTATCAATGAGAGTATACTAGGGATGCAAAAGAGACAAAAAAAAAGTGACATTAAAACACAATTATAGTAATAATTGATATGCTGACTAGCCAAAAGGTTTGGGCACCTTAAAGTAATTCATATTTATTTTATTAATCTTTTAGAGTTTTCAACAAAGAAATTTAATTTTTTAAGGTTTTTTATATCCATTGTAATTATAAAGTCGATTAACTACATAAATACATTTTTTTAGTTCAAGCCATTTTATTTTTAAATCGCTAATAGAATAATTTAGAGGTTGCCTCAAAGGCGAAACTGCTCGTATTTTTTTTAAGAACCTTTACTCTTGTAATAAAAATAGTAAGAAAATACAGAAAATCTTCTTTAAAAATAAAAGTAAAAGAAAGATAGAAAAGCTGAGTCGGAATTCAATATTTCAAAAACTTGATTCACTTTTTGATTAATGTCTCATCAACTGAACTAAATTTATTACTTGTGAAATTAATCAAGATTGTTTGTCACAAATAAACGAAGTTATCATTCGTTTGGATTTAAATCCTTGAAAAAGTAAAAGTGTTATGTATTTTGAGTTTTATGACACATTGGATGATACAAAATTATTAGTGAATTCAATAAGATATATTTGTTATTCTTCCTTAACTTATTAATTTCTTGTATAATTTTATTTTTACCATAAGATTTTTTTTTGTATATAAAATATTTTATAGTTACTAATCATACATTTTCATTCCAACATTAAGTTTCAAATTACCTTAATTTTATTTAAATTATCACTACTTTGACTTATCAATTTTGTAATAAAAAAAACAGTCTTATATCTTATACTAAATAACGCTTACTCTCAAACTTAGAATGTTTTCTAAAATGCTTAAATCCCTGATATTAACTTCAAGCAGTTACATTTTTTGGCTTACATGAATTAATAACTTTCCCATAGTTTGTTTAGCCTGAAGGTAGATATACCCTGATTTTGGTTGGAAGAACAGTAGAGAAAATTCAAACATATTTCTTTGCGGCCAACATTGATACATTTCACTTTATTATTTGTGTTATTTTATAGGTATTGATGGTATCTAATAAAAGTGATAGCGTCAGATAACATGACTTGATGTATGAATATATTAACTTTGTTTTAGTAACTTTAGTAACTAACTTTTACTGTTCTTCCTACCAAAATCATACTATAGACTACCCTGAGTGGTTCCAGCGCGGCTTACAAGATAGGGTCATAGTGTAAAGCGTCAAGGTAAGGTAAGACGTATACTACGTTTATCCTGAAAGGTAGTGGTCTTAGCTTGACGGATTACACTATAGCCATATAGTAAATGCTTTACCATAGTATCATAATGAGAGGTAAGCTTTATACCCTACAATCTAGACTCTTGATGAAGGGTACATAAAATGAGGATATAATAAAAGGGTCATTATCGATTTTTTTTAATTATTCACATAAATACGGGATGTATATCAACTCGCCTAGCTTAATTGGTGATTAATTTTCCTTTTGGTACAGCCCCGAGTTTTGAAAGTGTATGCCAAATAACAAGACAATAAAATAGCCATTCGGAAAATAAAGCACATTCCTAATTTCGAATCATCATTGGCTCATAAATAAACTGAGGTTGCATATATGTTTCTTCCCCATCCCCTAATTTTTTACAATAGTTTTCCTTCTGCACACCATTGTATACTTTGTCCTGAAAGATGGTGCGTGCCAGTAGAAGCTTAATGTCAAACATTGACAGTCATGCTTTCACGGCCTGACCTTTCCCCGATTTGAAAAGTTGGACAGCTTCCAGAAATACACCCCTCTTGAAATCTCGATGGCAGAGTGAATCCGCCAAAATATTGGGGCGACTCTTAGAAATTGTAAGTAGAATCTTTATTTTTAATACGCGAAAATATAGTTTGATTTATGTAAAATACTTGTATAATATTATCTGTTAAAATATCAATCGTATTGCACTGTGGGTTGGTCGCATAAAGCTACACAATGAAAGAAGGGAGAAGAAATTAAGAAATACAAATTTTAAAACGATGTCATGTTGAAAGAGACCGTGTTCATAGCGGCCAAACAAAAATCGTGTTGTATGCGACCAGAATTTTTAACATGCTCGTTGGAAGCGGCCACAATATGTTATGTATGAGTCATTTTCCTTTTACGTACCTAGCCTATTACTTTACCGAATTTAGTTGAAGTTATTTAATTTCTGTCAGTAGCTATTTTTATTCTTAAATACTATAGGTACCTTGTTAATATAACTTAAGTACAAAATTCTAATCTAATTTATTCACGTATATTAATGCATTAAGACATATTTTAAAGTCCTTTGTCTTTTCGAAGTTCCGGAATATGTTATAAATTCTTTCATCCAGTTTGATGTGGGTCTTTGCCCCATTTTTTTTGCAGATTAACCTAATTCATTAGATTTAAGTAGGTCAGGTTATGTTACGTTAGGTTAGCTTTTGTATTAATTCTTTCGTTTACATGCTAATTTTGACAGCTACCTAGCTCAGTCAATTGGATGAATTTCGTTTAAATGTTAATTTTGACAACTATCTAGCTCAGTCAATTGGATGAGTTTAGTTTAAATGTTAATTTTGACAAGTACCTAGCTCAGTCAATTGGATGAGTTTCGTTTAAATGTTAATTTTGACAACTATCTAGCTCAGTCAATTGGATGAGTTTCGTTTAAATTTTAATTTTGACAATTACCTAGATCAGTCAATTGGATGAGTTTCGTTTACATGCTAATTTTGACAACTACCTAGCTCAGTCAATTGGATGAGTTTCGTTTACATGCTAATTTTGACAATTACCTAGCTCAGTCAATTGGATGAGTTTCGTTTACATGCTAATTTTGACAATTACCTAGCTCAGTAAATTGGATGAGTTTCGTTTACATGCTAATTTTGACAATTACCTAGCTCAGTCAATTGGACGAGTTTCGTTTAAATGTTAATTTTGACAACTACCTAGTTCAGTCAATTGGATGAGTTTCGTTTAAATGTTAATTTTGACAACTATCTAGCTCAGTCAATTGGATGAGTTTCGTTTAAATGTTAATTTTGACGATTACCTATCTCACTCACTTGGATGAGTTTTAAAAATATGTTTGGTTGCTTTGAACACGATAGTTTTTTTGGTCGCTTTGAGCAGGGTCGCTTTCAATACGCAACCTTTTAAAACGAAGATTTCACAATCTCTAGAAGGGAGCGTTTCAGAATAATTTGTTTGGGGCTTCCTTTAGACATTTGGTTATATTAATAAGTATTTTTTAAACGATTTAAATAAAACTTCCGCGTTGATGGTTGAATGCGTGGCCCACTCTACCCAACCAGTTTGGAATCGGGTGCAATATTCATGAAATGGTAAGATTTTTATATTTAATTTTTAGTGCTGGGTCTTACTACCCATTTGGGTTGTATGCATATGTTTCGATTAAGTTAATGCGTTAGGGATTAGGAAGGTTTAATTTAGAGAAAGGATAGCCACCTTTGTAAGGAGGGAGAATGAAATACCAATTATCAAAAACCACCCTCATATTGCGAGAGTGACGTCTTGGACCATTCAGCCACCGAAACGGATGGAAGGAATTTAGTAGAGATAGGAAAAACGTCTTATAAAATACAAAAAATATTTTTTGTCATATATATTGGTAACATTTTACTTAATTATTAGAGTACTTATATAATGTTTAGTAATATATAAGTTATAGCTATCGACCTCTTAAAGTGCTCATCAAAAGGGCCAATGTTCGTGGGTTCAATCGCACGATAAAAACCCGTAGCAACGTTTTAAAAGTTATGTAGGTCTATATTTTATGAAAATTAGATTGTAGAATTACTACTTGTGTGTAGGCTAGTAATTCTAAGCTAAGCAACTTAAACTATTAATAATAATAATTCCAATTTAACTTCTATTTGTGCTCCAATAACCTACAGATAAGTGGAAATGATTTAGCCACAACAAGACGTATGATTAGTAATATTATTATTATTATTATTATTAGCACCGCGTCTTACTACCCGTTCGAGTTGTACACACTTACGATAATGTGTAATGATAAGAGTGATTGTGAGATGAAATGAAGGACCTACAGTTTAACGCGGAATCCGAACCACGGTGGACATTCCCCACATTCACAAGATGTCTTGTCAGAGGTGAAGGAAGGGGATTAGTAATACTTTATTCAGACGAATGCTGATGCATTTCTTGGAAATTCTTCCATTTTATACTATTAATTTTAAGCTAGATATTTAGGCCACTTATATAATCCTAGTTTATGAATGATAATCAAAATGGGTGACCTGGTGGTTTAAGTTTAAGGTGTCGGACTTCTGTGCTGGGGTCCGGGATTCAATCCTCGGTCCTGGCACAGTTTTATCTGATTACCAAACCCTTCCTTCACCTCTGACAAGACGTGTATTGATCACAACTTGTGAATTTTTGGAATGCCAGGCCTCCACCGTGGTTCGGATTCCACGTTAAACTGTAGGTCCTTCATTTCATCACACAATCACCCCACCATTCATTTCACATTAGCGTAAGTGCGTATAACCCGAACGTATAGTAGTAAGACGCGGTGCTAATAATAATGATAATCAAATATTAAAGTAAGATAATTGATAATTCCAGTAACTAATACTTTTTTGAATAAGCGCAATATACTATCGATCGTAATTATATTTCCTCAAATAGTTTTATTTCTTAAAAATCCAATAATTTTATTTAAAATTACACCGGTAAAAGTGAATAGAGCTCCAATTGAGTTCTAATAAATGGCAAACAATATTTCCCTTGCTGCGCATAAAATGGCGCTTCTAGACGGCGAAATGTCCGTAATAACTCGCTTCTTGATCTGGATATTTTTACACCATCTTCCTCCCCCTTCCACTCTCTATATAGTAACACAAGTTTTTTTTATGAAGTTCTCATATATTTCATAATTTAAGAGCTTCATTTTTATAGTTGCTACTCAACACGAATTTCTAGATCTGCAAAGAAGAGCGGGGATCAAGGGGGGAGAAAGTCTATAAAAAAAGACATATTTATTTTCGACATAAAATCAGACCATAAATATTGAGAACCTAACCACTATTACGATGACATCAGGGAAAACATTTCGTAAGACAGGGTTGGTTCCGTTATAAATAGCTACCATTGAGTTTTTGACACAATAAAATAAAATATCATTTTATTATTTAATTTCCCCCAATGTGTCTAAAAATTTGTTCAGTAAAAACTTTGAAAAATTAATCGAATAGCTTGTTTTTATATATTATTTATTCGCTATTACATACCGGTAAGTACAAGGTATTTTATTAGTCCCTTAAATGGTCTGTTTTTTAAGATCTAAACCGGTTTGATTTTATTATATTTCAACATGGTCTTAATATTTTTTATCCAGTGCATGTAATTACCCGTATAGGCTATTTACATATCCATACTAATAATTATACGTAGAATTCAGGAAATTAGAATGTATAATAAACGTACACACAATTGCGTGGTGGGAGTGTAAAGAGCCGTTCAAAATATGTTAAAATAATACCCAACTCGGATTTGAGACCTGGCCTCGCTGTCACCGATAAACCAGACCAGTCAAAAGTTGACGCCTTATCCTGCGTGACCACCAATGCAAGCACAATTTGGCGACACGTTCGATACAAAAGATTATTAATTAGTAAATTTAAAAGGACAAACGGTGTTAAGGGTAAGTATCCCTAATTATATTATGTTAGCAATAATATTTTTATATTTTAGATAAAATTTGATGAAAGAATAGCAGTACTTATATTTTATCCAACAAAAATACACAACACGCTACACGTTTTTTACTTTCTCTCGAACCCTCTGAGAGCTATACTATTGTGATCATAGAAAAAAATATTCTAATTTGATCATGACCCCATGAAATCGAAAAGGTTTATGCTATTCCGTCTGTCTTACTCAGACTAGTTTTCATAAAGTTCTCCAGAGTGGTTTGAATTAACGATATTAAGTTAATAACATAAAATTAAAGATAGTTGCTTGAGTGCTAAAAGAGAGATTTTTTTTTTCTCGAAATCAGTTAAAACTATTTTGATTAAAATTCATATATATGCACCGATTAACATTTTAAAAAAAAGAGCTATATTTTATTTTCGTATGAAAATTAATTTGAAGGTTTATTTACATAGGTGTGGTGACCTGGTGGTCTAGGGGTAAGGTGTCAGACTTCTATGCTGGTGGCCGGGGTTCAATCCTCGGTCCCGGCACAGATTTATCTGATCATCAAACCCTTCCTTCACCTCTGACAAGACATCTTGTGAATGTGGGGAATGCCAGGTCTCCACCGTGGTTCGGATTTCACGTTAAACTGTAGGTCCTCCATTTAATCTCACAATCACCCTACCATTACTCATTAGCGTAAGTGCGTGTAACCCGAACGGGTAGTAAGACGCGGTGCTATTAATAATAATTTACATAGGTGTTAATTTTCAATTTTTAAAAATAAAATCTCTGTCACTCTTTAAGATAACAATAACTTACCATTGCAAATTTGTTGTACTCTTAAAGAAATTAATTTTTTTTTCAGAGTTATAGGTCAATATATTTTTTAAATAGAGCTTTGCTAAGTCGGCAGTTTGAAATGCACATATCAAAATAACATTATGGGTGTGTAATGCCCGCCAAGTGCCCAAACCAGGCTCATTATCGGGAGCAAACCGCGGCTCCCTCACTTATTGTTTTATTAGACTACGGTAGCATCGAAACCTTGTTTGTCTAGGGAGTAGACTAGCTTGGGCAGGGAGGGGGCGGGGATCTGGTTTTGAGGGTGTTTGATCCCAAACCTAAAGAAGGAGCTGGGGACCCTCTCTCAGCAAATGTTTAAAAACTGTACACTCCTAAAATATAATATGGTGGCCCTCACCAGAATATTTTTTGAACTACACATTTTATAAATTATTTGATATGGACCTTCCTCCTAAACCTTTTGAAGTGTTTATGCCTCTATAAGTTAGTTTGAGGGTCTCACCCGGAAATCTTTTGAAAACTAGATTTCTCTAGAAAGTCCTTCCACAGGGTCTTTTTAGTATTTCAATGTTACTGTAAACTATTTAAACTGGTCTTTACCTGAAATTATTTAGAAAACTAGGTGCTTATTAAATAATCTGTTTGAAGTGGTCTTAACCTTAGATTTATTTTAAAATGTTATATATACTGAAGCTATTTAGAGCGGCATATTCCATCAAATTTTGTAAAATTAGATGCTCTCAGAAGTAATTTGGAATTTTTATCCCCTGTGAATTTTAAAGATTGGATGCCTCTAGAAGCTATTTGAAGTGGGTCTCGTCTTTCTGAGGGTATAAAGCGTCCTTCCGGTTACCCCTTGTTATTTCCCCCTGCCCCTGCTATAATTAGATTTGTACGTTAAAAAAAACCTTAGTCAATTTTATAAAACAGAAGCAATATACGCAATTAATCCTTAACTGAATGTTATGCACATGATAAAACACTCAAAATTTAAATTGAACTTGATCCACTATTCGACTCTCTCCACTTGCTAAATTTAATTTAAGTTTAAAAATGATAGTACTTTGTAAAACTTACAAACAGTTCGAAACAAACGACAAGACTGGACCGAGCCAATGATACAATTGTGACATATACCATTAAGTTCCTCCGGGGGAACCCCAGTTGGTGGGCGAGGCCCGCAATATTCCTTAGTAAGGATAGCCATTTTATAAAAAAAAAAATATTCATTTTTTATGCTTTTTTATACACTATAATTTTTAAAAAATAGCACAATGTTTTACTATCCGCTAGGGTTATATGTTTATGTAGTAATTACGATAGTGGTTTTTCGGGATATATATATTATATATAGGTTATATATTTATAGGAAGTGTACCCGCATTTGAGTGGAGGGAGAGTGTAAATACATTTTGGAAAAAAAAAACTCGGTACACTCGAACGAGATTCGAGCTTTGATCTCCCCGTCATCGGCAGTCTAGTTTACTGCGAGAATAGCGTACTAGACCATGCGACCACCGAAGCGGATTTTAATTTGTTATTCTGAATCTTTGGTGCAGGTCCAGTACCATGGTACCAACAGTCCCCTCTTTGGGGCGAACCTGGTTTCTGTAACAGTATATACTATTCTTTGGATGCGCATTGATGAAATGTGTTATTTTTTCCCCTAATACCTTTCTATAACAATGACTACTATATTCGTTTCACATATCATCGTCTTAAGCGTTTAAAGTATAATTAAAAAAAAAAAGTGAGAAAGTGCACTGGGCCATTTATTTTAAAATTCTATTCGGGAATGTTTCGATAGTAACGAGAATCATCGGTAAAGAACACATACGTTTGATTTAATTCCCTGTCACTTGTACAAGACTGCCAACCCCTTATTGGCTTTCAAGCGTGAAGGGTCGCATATTTAAAGTTGCGAGAGCGCAAAGCGATGCCATTACTAGCTGAGAGCACTGTTAGAACAGTAATCTATCAATGCCTTCACAGCTCACAGCCCTGATTTAAAACGTACCACCATTTCACTTAAATTGCACCACAGGGGTGACCATCATTATAAGTTTTCAAGCCGTTCTCAAGGCGTTTTCAAGCTGTTTTCAAGTTTCTGTGTAGCTGAATAAACAAATTTCTTCTTCTTATTATTATTATTAGCACCGCGTCTTTACTACCCGTTCGGGTTATACGCACTTACGCTAATGTGTAATGGTAGGGTGATGGTGAGATTAAATGGAGGACCTACAGTTTAACATGGAATCCGAACCACGCTGGAGGCCTGGCATTCCCCACATTCACAAGATGTCTTGCCAGAGGTGATGGGAGGGTTTGGTAATAAGATAAATCTGTGACGGGACCGAGGATTGAACCCCGGCCGCCAGCACAGAACAAATTTCTTAACCTGCCCCATGGTGCACTTGGTTACGAGCTTAGGGGTCCCGGGTTCTATTCCAGGCTAGTGCATTGGGTATTTTTCCCAAAAGGAGAACTACTCCAACGGTAGCGTGTCTGTCTACTGAGCTAAGGGTCCCGGGTTCGATTCCTGACATGGTCAAAGAGGTATCATTGGTGAAATGTGGGTTACCCCTCTCACAGTGAGAAATTAATGGCTGGAGACTGGATGTTGTGTCTGTTCAATATTTAAGTTAGTTAATAAGTCATGCTCTGATATAATCAGTCGGTTCAGAAAGTGCACGTCAAATGCCCCAAATTAATAAAATAAAATGAAATATTTGACATTGTTTTCGATTATTGTTCTTTCTTTCCATCAATGTGTAGCTGGATAGCTTTACCGGAAGTGCTCAAAATTACCACTCGGATGCAATCCTGTAAACATCCTATTTAAGAGTTTTTTTGTCCGTTCCAAAATTCCAGGCGTTTTTAGGTTTTGTTGCCAGCCTTATTCTATACATTGGTGGAGTATCTCAACAATATTATTGGGGTGTTGTCTAAGCAATGGCTTTCAGATGGCCCCAGTAATAATAATTCAGTTAATTTAAGCCTGGCTAGCAAGCAAGTCATAGTATTTTTAGTTTAATACAATGCAGGGTGGCCTCTGCCGGGAATTAAAAGGTGAGGGCCATTCCAAATGGCTACTAGGGCCATTCCAATTTAAAACATTTTACGGGGCTGAGTCATCCCACGCTCTAACATGTGGGACTTTTTTGTACCAGTTTTAACCCCACCCCCCCTCACTTCTTCCCCCTCTACTAGTTGTATAAAATTTTCTTACAAACTACTGTTTAACTTGTCTTCTCTCTACTTATGGCTGAGCACAAATCAACAGTGGAATAATTACTTTCTGATAGACCTAAAAAAGAGTGTGATCAAAATGTAAATTAAATCAATGGTTGTGCCCTGGATTAATTATTTTTAGGGGAAGGGAGGGGTCCTATCTGGTGGTGAAGTCTCCAAACAGGAGAAGATTTAAGAATTTTATTTTTAACAAAGACCCATATTGGAGTAATTTAAAGTGTTTTAAGACATAATTGAGTTTGCATGTGAATAAATTGTGGTCCAACATGTGGATGTGAGGAATGCCAGGCCTACACCGTGGTTCGGATTCCACGTTAAACTGTAGGTCTTCCATTTTATCTCACAATCACCCTACCATTATACATTAGCGTAAGTGCGTACAACCCGAACGGGTAGTAAGACGCGGTGCTAATAATAATAATGATAATAATAATAATTGTAGTCAAAGAGTATATTAACCTAGGCGTTGATTAGAAATAATTACTAACAATATTTGATCAAGTACTAAAACTTTGTGAATTGCTCAACAAACCTTAATAAAACATTCTCATTCAAAATCATTTGATCTACTTTACACCTCCTTTGCGGTCTAGTGGTCATAGTCCCAGGATACAGATCCAGAGGTCCCAGGTTGGATCCCCGGCACTTCCAGATTTTTCTGTGAAGCAGTGGGTGTGGAACGAAATGAAACTTAGCCTCGTGCGGACAAATGAGGAGCTACTCGAATAAATAAGTAGCTGCTTCGGTCTAGGAATCCGAGATTAACTGCCAAATTGTTCGTTGTGCTGATGACAGAACACCTTCTACCCGCAAATGTTGGCACTATCATCGCCAACATACGGTAGCTGCTCGATCGGTATAGCTCGCTTGCTGGTTGCTGCAATGGAGTTGTATCTACTTTAATGTAACTAAAAATACACTTTTATTATTTAGGCAGTTTTATTTAAATAATTTGTTTATGTTAGTTATTATTATTAGCACCGCGTCTTACTACTCGTTCGGGTTATACGCACTTACGCTAATGTGTAATGGTAGGGTGATTGTGAGATGAAATGAAGGACCTACAGTTTAACGTGGAATCCGAACCACGGTGGAGGCCTGGCATTCCCCACATTCACAAGATGTCTTGTCAAAGGTGAAGGAAGGGTTTGGCAATCAGATAAATCTTTGCCGGGACCGAGGATTGAACCCCGGCCGCCAGCATAGAAGTCTGACACCTTACCCCTAGACCGCCAGATCACCGTTTATGTTAATTGATTTTAGTTTTTTTTTTCTTCACTAAAATGATTTGAGTCTCCATTTTATATTTTAAATACTATTTAGTTTAGTTATTGTTATCTTAAGTAATTCCTATACGTTGTCCTATTAATATGTACTTTTCAGTGTTGTACTGTTATAAATCTCGTGGATCTTAGCCAGCGTTTTAATAAAGAAAAGAAATTGAAATATTTTCAATAACAGCTATAGAGCCGAGTATTCACACCCCTGAATCTCTCTTATACGTACAATATCTATCTTTATTTCTAACTAAAACACACGCACGCACGCAACCAAACAATATTTCAGCCACCCCATATCTACCGCTTCTGAAAGTCGATTGAAACGTGTATTCAGCAGGGATCACCGCCGCTAAATAAGTCTTCTAAGAAAGCGAGTTGAGTGCTCCCTGCTCGACGACCCCACCACCCAACATCGTTTCCACCTCACTCCCCCTTAAAAAAGTGACGCGATATAAAGTTACCAAAGTACTTTACAACGATCAGACAGCCGAGGATGTTAGCTTGCCTCATGGCGGCTGTCGATAAACTAGAAGATGTGAGACTAGGATGAGGAATCAGTTGCCATAAGTTCAACATCTAGCGTCGTATTAACAAAACACGACTAAAAACTGCTTCTACGTCGATTTATAATGATTTCAAAACATAATATTAGATACATTTTACGCCAATATTCAGGCAGAGATCGATGTGTGTGTGATTGACTTTTTTTTTCCGGGACATCAGGAATCGATCCTGCGACAGATGAGCTGAGGGTAGTTTTCTTTACGACTTGGTTAGCCATCATCTTAAAAGGTGAGAGTGCCAGTACTTTTATATACATTTAAACTCTTTAATCCTATTTATTTAAATAATTTGTGCATCTAAATCGATTATTGCCACCACACTGGAATTAAACATAACAATAAAACTAACCACCCTAGTTTCATCCATGTGCGAGTACGATCTTAAGTCACACACGCTTGAAATTCCCCTCCATCAACCCCTGGGTCCTGAGCGCTTCCTCCCTTGATGTTATGTCATGATTCGTTTACTCCTGATGCTTATTCGCTACCTCATTCTGATACTCCTTNCTTTCCCCCCCCCCCCCCGCTTGTGCTTCTCCATACACACAACGCTTACGATACTTTCCCCTTTTTACTCGGATATGAGTAGTCATATTGATTGTTTAGATGCCTTCTTCTGATAATTTCCCCTTTTTACTTTTCTATACACACATCGCTTTCATCTTTCTATTTATCCTTTATGTATATCAATTTAATTAATTTTATAAAATCCTATTTTTATTCCAATTTTGGATATACTTGTGGTTACACTGATTTAATTTACATGATTTCAGAAAGATTTATAATAAGTCATTTCAGAGGATTAAACCCAAACATTTCGATGTTTAAAAAAATGCCAAAGAATACATAAGAAAATCCTACTTCAAGTTGTAAATTAATATTTATTAAGTTGCACCAACTTTCAAAACATTATTTAAATTTTTTTGTTTGTGCACCTTGTCTTACTACCTGTTCAGGTTATACGCATATGACGTACTAATTACCTTAATGAGCTAGGGTTGAAGAGTGTTGAGTTTAGAGGAAGTGTACCCACACTGGCATGAAGGGAGAGTGGAAATCTATTTTGTAGAAACCACCCTCAGTACACCCGACCGGGATTCAAACCCCCCAATCTTCCTGTCATCGGCAATATAGCCTAACACGAGAGTGAGAGTTAGACCACCGAGGCAGGTATGAGGTTGATCTTGTCCCATAGCACTCACTATACAAGTAACGGGTGCAATCCTATCTTGAGTCAAAGTTTTGTGACAGGTAGGCGCTAAAAGGGAACGTATTTTAGGTTCGAGTAAAAACATACAACTAAAATCTTTCAAAGAGAAAATCAATACACTTTCCGACCTCTCAGATAAAAAAAAATTGCCTGAATTTTATATCCTTTTAATTTTTATCGACAACCAGTATGACTGTAGAAAGTTTGTCCATCATTTAGTGATTAAAATATAAACGTCGTGGATTGTATTAATATAAAAATACGGCCGAAAATTATTTAACTTCCGATTACCACTTTGTGACGAAAATTACTGAAATTTCTTTCTCAGGCTACGCTCGTCTATTAAGACACCACAATTACTTTTTTTGACTATACTTGAAAAATGAGTTTTACAAAACTGAGACAAAACAAAAATACGTTATGTAGTGATGGTTAGACTACGCAGAGAACTTATAAACTACACCATACGTCAACAAAATTGAATAATCACCCACAAACACATCTGCTACTACCCACGCAAATCAAGATCTAGCCGCAATCATCATTTTATAAATTACAGGGCTATAAAAGTACACTGTCTATCTACAATGACACAAATATATATTTTACGCCTTTATTGTGACATTTTTATTTCTTAAAAAGTGTATTTCTATTGATTGCAGTACCTGAATGACTTTAATATATGTTACCTCAACCAATCATTCAACTGCGTACGACCTGCTTCGGTGTACACATGGTCTAAAGCGTCACTCTTGTGTTAGAATATACTGCCGGTGATGGGGAGATCTGGGTTCAAATCCAGGTTGGGTGTACTGGGGATGTTTTTTTTCTTCAAAAATGGTTACTAAATCGAGCCTTTATCATCCCTAACTCATTAGCGTATTACCTGAAAAATTAGTAAGACGCGATGATTAAAAATACTTCGTATACTATTCATTCTGCAGAATATTTTATTTTGATCAATTTATAGATTATCTCGGGGTTTTCTTCAACGTGTATTTTCTGTTAAAATTATTGGAATTTATTCCCACAAATTAGTTAGAGAAGAGAGAAGGAGAAACTAGAGGAACCTTACTAGGATTTTTGCGGAGGAAGAGTGGAAAATCATTTAGGAAAAAAAAAAATCTCAATGCACCTGGCTGGTACTCTAACATTAGTCTCTTGTCTCCTTTAAACCAGACTAGACGAGTCTTCGCTCATCCTGCTTGTCTACCGGTGTGTTTATGCTCAGATTTATTGTAATGGGGCAGGGATGAAAAAGATATAACTTAGATAAATGTGCCCACATGTGCGTGAAATCATTTAGGAAAAAGCAAATCAATTTACTCACCCGAATTTTGAACCCCCACCTAACCCGTTAATGAAAACCCATTTGCAAAGATGCGAGTTTAACGTCATATACCATAAGGCCACCGGTGATGGATAACATCCTATCAAGATACAGTGGAATTTATGTAGGAAATTTTAGAAAATACAAAGATTATTTTTATCGTACAAATTACTACATTTTATTATATTATTTTATAGGTATTTACATTAGTTATGAAAAGTGACAGCTGCAGATAACATGACTTGACGTATGCACATAGGAAAACTGTTTTAGTAATGTATGTGTCTAAAAAAATTAGTCCTATTTGAATCGGACTCTACATCATACCAACTTTCTATAAGATGTGAGATCTTTCAAAGAGAGATTTTAGATTAGGGTAGGTCAAGGCGAGTGGTTAACACACTTTACTGTAGACTTCTTAGACCAAAAACAAGATTCTTGACTGACGATGGTTC
>CABEEJ010005505.1:6335-26069 GCA_901482245.1 Timema douglasi | reverse complement strand
GGAAGGCATACGCATCCTCGCACTGTTCACGTTAACGCCCCTTTCGAGTCACGCGTCGTTTCCGCTCGTCGCGACTCTTTTGTTCCCTAAATTGGAATAGCCCATCCAAAGAACCACCAGCAAACTAAGGGAAAAGAACGAACTCGTCTGACTGGCGACGCATGGAAACGGTAATAACAACTAATCTGTTCTGTTTTGCCCCTTAGCATTCCTTACAAAGCAACACCACTAACATTTTATGTTCTGTAACGTCTTACGCTGTTTCTCGTTATCATTTTCAATTGGTTTATTATTTTTCACTCAGGAGTAACAACGTTTGAAAGAAGAGTAGGCGGAGAAAATTATATTGCACGAACTAACCAGGGTGAGTTCTAACTTATGTTACAAAAGCTAAGGGCATATTCCTTGTGAAAAACTAGGAAGAAAATCTTTGTAAAGTTTTGCTCTGAAGTCATTACTAAGGATGCAATGAGCACTTGAAAAATCATGTACTTTAAGACTAAACAACAAATGTATAAGGACGTAACTAATGAGTAGAACATTAACTGAAGAGAAGTATGTAATGTTATTACTCAATGTATAGTTGGTAGCCCTACAATAGCCCTTGTGCAAACATTCGTGTCTTATCATAGCAGATGCTAATTGTCGGCCACCAACATCCAGACAGCACCGACATCGCCGGTGCCGGTGCCTGGGCTGTCCTTGGTGGCTGTGTGGCGGGGTGAAAGCATTTGATTTTCAACGGCTCATTGATCCCTTAATAATGACCTCAGAGAAAAATTTTATACAGATTTTCTTCCTAGTTTTTCATAAAGAATATGCTCCTAGCTTTTGTAAAATAAGTTAAAATTCACATATATATATAAGTGAGTTTTAACTTATATTTTAACATATATATATATATATGTATTTGTATGTATACTCGCGTTTCTTGTTGGGGGCTCCGCCCCCAAACTCCCACTGGTTGTTTTTTTTGCAAGTGGATGTAAACTAATGTAATTTCAGAGAAGTTTTTTTTTTAAAGGCCTTTCCGTTTAGCCACAAGAGACCTTTAAAAAAAGGTTCGCACCTACCTTAAAGTTGTTCCACCATTTTGAAATTTTCGGGGGTTCAAATTATATATTTTTAGTTTTTTGGAATTTTCCCGTAGGTTACAAGCTAGAAGTTATAAGTTTGCCAAATTTCAAGTTTCTAGCTCATCTGGAAGTGAGGAAACATTGTCAGTGAGTGAGTCAGCCGTGTGGCTTTATAGTAGTATAATAATATGTGTTTCTTTAGGCAGATTATCGTTAGTGATATAGTTTGTATGTTCGTATTAATAAACAGTTCTACCCACCTCTTTGGCGTGGTTAGCTAACGCGCTTGTTTCATGTTGAGCTAAACTGCCGAGGACGTGGAGATCGAAGCTCGAATCTAGGTCGAGTGAACTATGGGTGTTTTTCACTAAATGGGTTTCAACTTTCCATTCAAGCAAATGTTGGTTCACTTCCTTTAAATTCAACCGTTCTCATTTCTAACCTATTAGAGTAATTAGTACCTACGCGTAAAACCCGAACGTGTAGTAAGACGCGGTGCTAAATAAAACAAAACAATCGGACACTTCAGTCATTAAGTTGCGTGTCTCCCTATTGAGTTATTGAGTTATTGAGTTAAGGGTACCAAGCTAAATTTTTGGCATGGCCTGGAAATGTATTGTTGAAAAAAAATGCGGAGTTTCTCTTTCACAGTGATGAATTAACGACTTGGGACTGGGTGTTGTGTCTTCTAAATTTAAATTAGTCTGTAAGTCATATGCTGATACAACAAATCGTTTTAGTGTGTGCGCATTAAATACACCAAATTAAAAAATATATTACTACACTAGATTGTTATGATTTAAGACATTTATATGTATCAAATATTAAGAAAAGTAGCCTGGCCCTTTATGAACTAAAAAAGTGCGCGTTTCCCAAATTTGATATTGTATATTAAAAGCCATCGTGTTTTTGTTTTTTCCGTGTTCCGCTTCTTACTACACATACAGGTATCAGGAAGTTGGAATTTAGAGGAATATGCATTTATGTACAGGGAGAGTGGAATTGAATTTGAGAAAAATTGCCCTCAGTACACTCAGCCGTTTTCGAACCCTTCTCCATAAAACTAGATAAGAGGAGACTGACGCCTCTGTCCTCGTCCTCACCAGTGTGGGCGCCATATTTTTTAGGTGTAAGTTTGATTTATGAATTATTAGTAGGCTTAAGTACCATTATATCTCAAATTAAGGATTTTTTTTCATAAAATAAGTATCAAAAGTGTTTAAGAAATAATAGTTTCGTAATTGTAATTTTTTATCAAATATCTTCTTTTTAAAGTCAATTAAAAATTAAATTTAACTTACTATATTAAAATAATTAAAATATGCAATATTTAATAAATAAATCATCACTAATTTTTATGCACAATAATAGTAGGTGATTAAATAAATAATTTGGAAGCCTTTTTATTTTTTGGATATTTGAAATGAATTATTAATGTAAAGCTGACCTTATATATGAATTAATAAATTTAATAAAAATCTTTCAAGTGTTTTTTTGAATAAATACATTTTGTTGTGTGTGTTATTTTAGGTTAAGTACCCTTAAGTTTTCTCCTGTATTAATTAATATTCGACATTGAGTATAATACTTTTTAAATAATTATTTTTAATGAAACTAGACAAATCGTTTCTTACCTAAGACGATATGACATTACAAACACACATTTTAGAATTAGGGGCACGTAAATAGTACACTTTCTTTCAAATCTAGGAATATATATTTTTTTGGGGATAACAATACATTCTTTATGCTTGGTATATGTAAGAGAGTAAAAAAGAAGAGATGGCATGCTGTAGCTGCACGATCGTGTCTAATGTTCACCCATCACATAAATGGTTGGTTTTATCTACCTCGCGTTTTTCGTGGATACAACTATATCTCGTTAAACTTAAGTACTTTTGTGAAATTCAGTTAATATAGCTTACTCTTATACGAAATTGTGGTAGTTTTTATTACTATAGAAAAAACACTATTTCTAATATTAGTACTTTGTTTTTCAGTTCAAATAGTTGCTTAAAATTTTTGTTCAAGTAAGAAGTAATTTTATAACTACATTCGTTTCAAATACAATTTAGAAACTTTCAGAATTTACTGTTTGAACTTATTTTTGAATAAATAAGTACAAAGTCTACTTTTTCATATGGCGGATCTAATTATATTCCTGCAACTATTAGAAATGTGAATATTAAGTCTTTAAAACGATTATGCTTGGATGCAAAAAGTACAGTTCACTTTTAAAAGTCGGGATATTATTTTACAACTATTAAAGTTACTAGATCTCTAATTTCCCATTCCTTACCTCGATTTTTCCCCTTATAAATCTTTAATTATTTGGAAAACGATATATTTGTCTGCTGTTTTTGTCTAAATTCCCATAGTAGTAATTATTTTGCTTCGCATCATTCTGAATCCATAGCACGTGTTTAAAAAGCGAATGGCTTTGGGTTCTGTTTCTATAACTACCGAAAATGTTTCACGAGATAAATTTGAGTTTTCCCCTTTTACAGTGATGAGGTTACCCAATAGATGTTTTTGTCTGTTCTAAAGCTAAATTAGTTTGTAAGTAATATACACATTTAATCAGTTCATAAAGTGCGGGGTTCAATCCTCGGTCCCGGCACAGATTTATCTGATTACCAAACCCTTCCTTCACCTCTGACAAGACGTGTATTAATCACAACTTGTGAACGTGGGGAATGCAAGTCCATCACCGTGGTTCGGATTACACATTAAGCTGTAGGTACTCCATTTCATCTCACAATCAACCTACCATTATATATTAGCGTGAGTGCGTACAACCCGAACGGGTAGTAAGACGTGTTGCTAATAATAATAATAATAATAAATATAAACCCACACATTTTTACTGTAATGGTTTTTTCATGATAAACGGCCATTCCCTGGAAATTTTATCCGTTTACTACAACTATTGCAAACTTGTGAGTAGGTAAAAGTAGTATAGTTTTATGCGTTCATTAAACTTCTCGCCAACAACATGACAAATTAATGCATGCACAACGCAGATTAAATTATTTCTAACAAATGCATTTGCCTTTCTAACTAAACGAGAAATCATAGAAATACAGTGTATATACACTCATACATAATTACATATATATTTACATACATACACATATATTATTATATATATATATATACATACAAACATTATAGTATACATAAATTATCTATCCTATTTATATGAGAAATAAACAAAATTACTCGAATATATTCATGACATACACTACGAAATAAATGGTATAACACAATTGTTTATGCTTTCTCATACGGTTTATTATATTTTGAAGCACATATAAAAAAATAACAACCATCAGAAAACTACCCTTAAATTATTGCTTTTTGTAGAAATAATTATACTCTTGTTTATCAGTTCAAAAATATTAAATAACTTTTCAAATATTTTAAAATTTCTCTCCCTCTAAGATATATATATATTTATTATCTTAATATTAACTAAACGAGAGTATGAAGCTATATATTTGAAACATTTGAAACTTTAAATTCATATATATAGATATTGTTTGAATAAACATGTATGTATATATACGTACATTATATATTATACATAAATAACACAGAATTCCGCATGGACTTTCTCGCTCTATTGTTTAAAAATGGATATATTTATTCAAAACTCGTAATATATGTGCAACGAAATAATATACACTAGGCAAACCCAAGCATAAATTGCACTATACTTATGTAAAACATTTTTTTATTCCTGGTATAAAATCTTATAATTTTATTTTTAAAGAATTAATGTCCTCATTTGTATGTTTGGACCGGTAAAAATTATCAATATTGGGTCCACAAGGGTCAATACTTTGTTTTAAAATCTCAACTTCCGTTTAAAATTTTCGACATTTTATTAGGTGTTACAAATCTCCATGCTATCGCATTGCTAGTAAATTCTTCATTTATAAATTTTGACCAATAAAAAATATAAATATTGACTTTGAGTCTAAAATGTAGATAGATCATTGATGTACAAACATTAATCCTAAGAGGTTTAAGGAAAAACAACATAAGGTTTTAGAGACTTATATTTAATTACTCTATGGCATTGGAGAATTATTGCGTTAAGACTTAAGTAGTATCTCTTTACAACTAAAGCTCACAAAATTGTATCAATATATTTGACAATATCTCAGAAACCTTTGGTTTTATAAAAATATATTTCATATAAAAGTTTTTTATTTTTAATATTACTACAATTTTGCAATGATAAGTTATTTAGTATCTCAAAGAGTTGTGGAGATATGGAAGTTTCTGCATCTGTATAGTACCCTAAAAGTCATTTTCACGGGAAAATGAAAATAGTCAGTTTATTTTTAATCTTAATCAACCCAAAGATACGAATTTTAATCAAAATCGTTAGAGCCAATTTTGAGAGAATCAATCTTTTTAAAAATCTTTTCGCCTCTTATTAAACTACTCTTAATTTTAAATTTAATCAGACACACAGACAGACGTCATTGCAAAGACCACTTTTTAGGGTTTGGGGGGTCTTGAGACGTTGACATCCATCAACATTTCAGGTTAGTTTTTTTTACAGTCGCAATACTTTACCTTTTGTGTTCAAAAAGTTAAAAAATATATATATTTGCGTATATCTTGAAAGTTATTGGTTTTATAAAAATATGGTTCAAATAAAATATTTGTTTTATATATAGACCTATATATTTGTAATAAAAAGTAATTTCATATCTCAAATAGTTTAGGAGATATTATAAAAAAAGATAATTTATGCATCAGACTGGAGCCCTTAAAGTCATTTTGCCGAAATATTGAGAGAAGCCATTTTGTTTGAAATATTTATAAATGTTGAGAAATGAGAATTAATCAAAATATTTAGTCGATTTTGAGAAAATCGACTTTTTCTCCTTTTGCTCTTCAGTAAATTATTCTTAATTTTAGGGTTGGATATCCAATTCCAAAAACCCCTTGGGACAACCTTATGAAAACCCTAGATACCAAGTTTTAGCTTGATTGGTGAAATAGTTTAGGCTCTAGTTGGAATTACAGACAGACAGACAGACGGAAAGTCAAAAATTACTTTTTTGGATTCGGGGGGGGGTTCAGGATTCATCAAAATCTTGAGTTCGATTTTTTAGACGATCACGATACTTTATCTACCTGTAAGATAACGAGAAAGTAACAAGTGATATGTATGAGGAATTGTTTAGTGAAAATGATAGATTAGTTTGTTAGAGATACTATTTTATCTGCGTTGTGCATGAATCCATTCATTCATTTGTCATGTTATGTATATATTCGCTTACTCTCCGGAAGGAAAATAATCGTCTTTGTTTTGGAAAACCTTCTTGGACCCATTCATCATTCACCCTCCTGTGATTCCTGTGGCTTTTCCTTTTTCACCAAAATCTTCCTCACGCTCTTTAGCCTCTTCCGTGTTATTTGTTCGCGCGATGTTAATACAGAACCTTTTGGCACGGCCTAAGCACGACTATGAGTGGGTTTTTTTTCCCTTTCTGAATACAATATTTAATCCATACACTCTTATAGGCGAATATTAGGTTAGTAAGATGCCAAGTTTTGGGACCTTATTACGTATGAATGCGCGTAGAAAACGAAGATCCTAAAGATAGATGGATGGGTGATGGGTGCTGCCCCACACCGGCAACCACACGACTCTTAGGTGCAGTTAAATTCTTATAGGAAGGACCTTTTAAAAAATACATGTTTTTATTGGCCAAAATTGATCAAATTTACTATATTATTATTACTAGCACCGCGTCTTACTACCCGTTTGGGTTATACGCACTTACGCTAATGTGTAATAGTAGGGTGATTGTGAGATGAAATGGGGGACCTACAGTTTAACGTGGAATCCGAACCACGGTGGAGACCTGGCATTCCCCACATTCACAAGATGTCTTGTCAGAGGTGAAGGAAGGGTTTGGTAATCAGATAAATCTGTGCCGGGACCGAGGATTGAACCCCAGCCGCCAGCACAGAAGTCTGACACCTTACCCCTAGACCGCCAGGTCACCGAATTTACTATAGTTTTAATAATATTTCATATGTATACTAGCAGTGAAGTACCTGGCCTAGCCCGGGAGAAATGTGTAAGGTTATAAAGGTTAAGAAGGTGTTTAAAGTGCGAAAGGGGCAAAAAGGATAAAAAGTAAAACTATTTTTTTTAAGTTTAAGTTCTAGGTGCACATATTAGTACAAATGGGCTATCACAACCCGCATTGCACAACTGTATGAAATGTAGTATTAAATATGCCTCGCATCCTTAATATATATATTTTTTTAATTAATTGAAAAAAAAATCAAATCAACATTTTAAAATTCTGCCTTCGAGTTGCACATGTTGAATTTCAGACCTATGCCTGCGGTAGATATCACTCAACTCTCGTGACAAACTCTTCATTTTAATGATATAAATAATAATAATAAAAAGTGGCAGCTATAGATCACATGACTTGATATATGAATTCACTAGGGCGAATATAGAAACTTTTACAGCTTTCTTCCTATGAAAATTGGACAGCTAGATACAATAATACCGTCCAACCAGAAAACGTATTGAAGTTTGTTGTTTATCTGATAACTGTGAAATTCATTTGTGACAGACATTACTTCAAACCGTTTATTTGCATACAATTCCATACAAATGTATATATTTAGTAAAAATTATACACGCATTCAATTTAACACTCACTAATACAGTGAGATTCAATGTAATGTCCAAACAATTAATAGCCACTGATTTTAGTTAAAGCAGAGCTTTGGCGATTTTTTCTCTATACAACAATAAAGTTATCTGCTTCAATACCAAAGCTTAACAAAATCAAAATGGATTTTTAATAGGCATTTATAAACAACGTGACAGATATGTCACCTTTGAATTATATGATAATATACGAATTTTCACTGTGTTACATATAACTACAACTCATTATAGGGTTGTTGAGAAAACAAATTACATAAGAATAAATACAAATTTACATAATAAAGTATTTGTAATACATTTTTACAGATTATAGTAGCCCCCGTGAATTAGCCAATGTATGAGCTGACACATCTAAAATCTTGTATTTTGTGTACCACACTATATTCTTCTCGTCTTCAAACTTAAACAAGCCAATTATGGAAGTTGGCTCTAAACATGTGATGTTATTAGTTTACCAATGTCTCGGTGATAATGCTATGAAATTTAGTTTCATCATAATAAACTATTACCCAATAACCATACTGTAAAGCTCCTTTAGGATGCACTAAGTTTTTACAAAAATATTTTTATTTGCTTGGTTGTTCACGTGTTTACTTTCGCCAGTGTAAAAGTTAAAATGCACACTATAGTCACTGTCTGAAGTAAGACTGTTGTAAACAACACTTGGGCTGCGTGTTCTAAAACGGTGTGATTTACGTGTTCCAGGAATCCCATGAATATCTTGACCATTGACTAAACCAGTTTTTTTTACTATCTTTTCTTTATATAATTCTTGGTCTGTTACATGGAGGACATTGATGTTTGGACCAATTTTCCTGGCAGCATTAGCAAAGTCAAGCGACGAACTAGGATCTACTTTTCTTGCCCTGCTTCTCTCTCGAACACGTCGTTTTACTGTGCCACAAATTCCATCAAATACAATCTTTTCCATGCGAGGTTGCCGAAAAGTGCCAATGAATACTGTTTAGTGTCATTGAATAAATGGTGTACTTCTGTTTGAAGTGTTGCGATGCCGTGTCAGACTGGTACTCAAGTTTCTTTATGTGATAAAAGTGATGTTTATATGTAAAAGTATTGATGATCAATCTATTAAAAAGAGAAAACATCATATTTGTCATGTTGTAAATAATCAGAAATAACTAAATATGGTTCTGACTTAATATTAACTGCTTTAAATGATGAAGGCTCTTCTCCATTCAGTGTTTTAGGAGATCATTGCCTTGTACAATGTAGAACACTGGTTCCCCAGTGCGCTGACTGAATTGTGTCTTGGTGTGTGGGGGTGTAGTCCTCACTATAATCAGCTTGAATCACAAGTGTTTCTTCTGGGAGATTTTTCTTTAAATCATTAAAGTGTGTTGCTTGCACAAAGACACGCCACAAGAAATAAACAATTTGTTCTAAAACATCAAGAATATCATTCAAAATTCCAGTTATACTTATTCTCGAGGCACGGTTATCTTCTGATTTTGACCACTGTTTGTAATGAATTTTAAATTTTCATTTGAAATGCCCTTCACAATTCTTTAAAAAGTTTCAAATCTCCACAAACATTACATGTCTGTAGCATACAGTTTTAGCTCTCATCAGTGCAAACATTCATTTCAACAAACTCGGTGGTGTTGTTTGGAAACACTCATGAATATTCCAATATTAATCTAACAATTTCATGATATCACATATTTTCAGGTGTTTTATTTCTTAAACATATTTCGGTCACAATTTTGTAAATCATTGATATCATTAGTCTAAAGTGATAGTTTCATAGTTTATATATGATTTTATTTTCATGCACTATGTCTTACTACCCGTCTGGGATACCCACAGATTTAGGGATGAGTCAGGTAGAATTTATATGAAATCCACCCGAATTTTCGTGGAACAAGAGCGGTTAACTTTTTTTTTTTGTTGCCACAATGGCGAAAATGCAAATATTTCAATTGCATTACATTATGAGTTAATTTAAATAACGATATAAAGACAAATTATTAAGTAATCCATAAAGAAGTACTGTTAAAAGTTTTTTATAATTCTTTAGGTAAATATATATATATATATATAATGAATCATTCTAATAAAACATATTTCTTTAATGTAAAATTTTAGTAATTTCCAATCAATGTCTGTGAATTCTATTTATCTTATATAAAAATTGGGCTTTGTGTGTATGTTTGTGTATAATTTATTGATCTTAATATTTGCCATACAATTGTGTATAATAAATGAAGCCATCCTTAAATTATTCAATCGAAATATGTGAAATATAATTTAATTAACGGTTACAGTTTATGTAAAACATTAATTTTATTTATGAAGACGCGTGAATACAATTTCAAGAAAACTTTTAAACAGCCGACGAGAAAATTAATTACAAGCCCTCCACAATTATTTTATAAGTGAGACTTTTATAAGAATACCTTGTTCGAAGCTTGTTTCTTCTTTCTTTAAGTGTCCTAAGGGTTAAATAGTAAAAAAAAAAAAAGTAGGTTTATTCTCAAGTGTCTTTGCCCTCTTAATAAAACAGATCATTAAACTTCTGAAAAGTTTTGGAAGGGGAATATTCCCTGGCATGGTTCCAAGCTTTGCAAGCAAACAAGTTTTGAGAACTTCGGTTGTATAATCACGAACAAAACTTTATTTTTGTCCTTCTTTGAAAAGTGTGATTTATTAATTATAATCTTTTAAGAAATAATATAAGTGCTCCTACCAACCAACTTGAGAGAGAATAAATTTCTTTTTCTGCATCAGTGAGCACGCGGATTAAACGTCAAGATCTAATCTGATTTGTTGTTAACACAGAGCTAGAGGTGTGACGGGTGAACTAAAGGTGTTTTTTTCCTAAATTGTTTCCCAATCGTCCGCTATTCAAATGTAAGTAAATTTCCTCTAAACTTATATCTTCTTCATGCCTGACCCATTAGTTTATTTAAAAAGCTGGTTAGTAATATTTAAAACACAAAGGAAATATTAACTTTTAATGTGTACAAAAAAAACTAAGGTCAGTCATTCGTGGCTCAAACCCCGACCTTATAGATTAGAGATCCCATACACACCAACAAATATTTAATTATTTATTGCCATAACTATAATGTACTTTTTAAACACATTCTATCTGCACACGGCTTACACACTAACTTAACCTATCGTTGTACGTCTAATAGTAGTCACCAAGATCCCGGGTAAACTCATAGCTTGCAAAGTTGCATTTTAAAATATAAAATTTACATAATTTTATGTTTACTTTTAATAGTTCATATACCTGCTTGCCGAATGTCAGTTCTCTATCACACGGAGAAGTAATTGTTTATATTAATTTTGAAATTTTTTTGGGTCCCCTTCAACTCTCCATCAACTCCCCCGTAGAAATTTAAAATTCTAAGATTTAGCTTGTTAAGTAAAAAGGGGTAGTTCTGCATGTTTGCCAAATTTAAATTTTCTGTCACACCTAAAAGTTTCTTAGTACCTTTTTCTCCAACTCACTATTATAAATTTCATATTTCAATATTTATTTGTTTATCTGAAGTTGTCTCTCCACTTGTTTGCCAAATTTTAACTTTCCCTTTCACCTAAAAAAATTGTTCTTATATTTTTAGATGTTTTTGATTATATGAGGCAATCCCTTTGCATTCCCGCCAAATTTAATATTTCCAAATCTTCTATCTAATATTTGCTGCAATAAAAAATATTCCAAACGTCACAAAACCCCTTCTTATCGAATTCGTATGAACTGAAAGGAAACTTCCTAACAAATTTTGAAATTCAAGGCCCAGGGTTTCGGGAAATTTGATGACGAGCTAGTCAGGGTTTTAGTCTTAATATATTAAGATTTTTTCCTATTTTACTTTTTAATGCCTTTTAGTATTGCTTCTCCTAGCAACAATTTGAGTCAGGTATGGTGATAGCTTTATGACGATAAATCCAAATAAAGAAGAGCGTGCCGAAAAAAACAAATCACGAAAAAAATACTTATTTTATTACATCTGAAAGCTAACTAAAATCTTCTCTCATAGGCCTAACATATCCAAACATAATACCTAACATTAATACCATTTTATGTAAATTATAGGGAAAGTATGACTCTGTGGTATTAGGAACTTGAAAGTTCATTGTCAAACTCACAAAATTATGCCACCTATACCTATCTTGAGCTAGTTATATCCAGTCCACCTCACTACAGCCTATATTTATATTGAGCTAGTTATACCCAGTCCACCTCACTACAGCCTATATTTATATTGAGCTAGTTATACCCAGTCCACCTCACTACAGCCTATATTTATATTGAGCTAGTTATACCCAGTCCACCTCACTACAGCCTATATTTATATTGAGCTAGTTATACCCAGTCCACCTCACTACACCCTATATTTATATTGAGCTAGTTATACCCAGTCCACCTCACTACACCCTATATTTATATTGAGCTAGTTATACCCAGTCCACCTCACTACAGCCTATATTTATATTGAGCTAGTTATACCCAGTCCACCTCACTACAGCCTATATTTATATTGAGCTAGTTATACCCAGTCCACCTCACTACACCCTATATTTATATTGAGCTAGTTATACCCAGTCCACCTCACTACACCCTATATTTATATTGAGCTAGTTATACCCAGTCCACCTCACTACAGCCTATATTTATATTGAGCTAGTTATACCCAGTCCACCTCACTACAGCCTATATTTATATTGAGCTAGTTATACCCAGTCCACCTCACTACACCCTATATTTATATTGAGCTAGTTATACCCAGTCCACCTCACTACAGCCTATATTTATATTGAGCTAGTTATACCCAGTCCACCTCACTACAGCCTATATTTATATTGAGCTAGTTATACCCAGTCCACCTCACTACAGCCTATATTTATATTGAGCTAGTTATACCCAGTCCACCTCACTACAGCCTATATTTATATTGAGCTAGTTATACCCAGTCCACCTCACTACAGCCTATATTTATATTGAGCTAGTTATACCCAGTCCACCTCACTACAGCCTATATTTATATTGAGCTAGTTATACCCAGTCCACCTCACTACAGCCTATATTTATATTGAGCTAGTTATACCCACTCCACCTCGTTACACCCATATTCCTATCTTGAGCTAGTTCTATCCAGTCCATGTCATTACACTCTATTCCTATCTTGAGCTAGTTCTATCCAGTCCATGTCATTACACTCTATTCCTATCTTGAGCTAGTTCTATCCAGTCCATGTCATTACACTCTATTCCTATCTTGAGCTAGTTCTATCAAGTCCACCTCATTACATGCTATCTCTTACAGGTCCATTCTAATATCATCGTACCATCTGCATCTTGCTCATCCCATGGGGTTTGCCAGTCGGTGCCCTGAACAAGGTTCTAGATTCTCCTATTCGCGCTGCATGTCTTGTCCACCGTAGTCTACGAAACTTGATTATCCTAACAATGTCTTGTGATGAGTATAAAGTATGTAACTTACATTACTCCCTAGTATTCTCATTCCTTTTTGGACCAAATATATTCCTAGACACCTTGTTTTCGGGCAGACTAAATTTATTTTCGTGTATGGTAGGAGACCACACTAATAGAGAACAACCAATAAAATTATTGTTTTGTGAATTTTGAGTTTTAAATTCTTTGAAAGCAGGCGATATGTCAACCATACATAATTTAATAGATTTCTACCTGCGCCGGTTGGCACGTGGTTCAAATATCAATCTAATTTAGTCCTGTGTCTGGTATTGGGGAATGAAACCAGGACGTTTGAAAACCCGAACGGTTAATAAGACGCTGATAAAATAATAGCTTCCCACCAAATTTAAAACGAAAGCAAAGTAAATTGCGTGTCTCCATTGAAAAATATTAAAATTGTATATTTGTTTATTTATTCAATATCAATAAATACGAATGTAAAAAAGAAGCCTGTATGGCTTTTCCATTAGTCGGAAAGTCCCCTCTTAAATATCCGATGTAATAAAACTTGAAACTCGAGTAGAACCACTTTTACTCTTTTATGAATACTTAAAAGAGATCCTTCTTGGACTCATTTGACTGTCTACGTAGCTTCTCTAACCTTGCCCCTCCCCCTACCTCCAATTCAACCCCAATGTTAGTTTTTTTCCCCTCCCTGAAAGGCTCTATATAAATCTTTAAGTAAGCCAAAAAAGTCGACAATGACTTGGAGGCAGGCAAAGAAGAAGTTAAATTCACCGCGTAGAAAGAGAGAGGGAGATCTATGGATAATGTAGAAGGTTGGGAGTTCTTTTAACATACGAAAGGTTTTACATCCTCTCTCCAGGAGAATATGCTGCACTAGCTCTTATTAAACACTTTTACACTCTATTAGTTTTAATACAGGGTGTCTAACAATTATGGAAGTCATGAGATTAGATTTTTGTCATTAACTATAATTATAAAGTCTTGAAATTTTGTGAACAAAATTCAGTCTGCAGGTAAGAAACGTATTTTTTTTGTATACCTTTCCCAAAATTAGATTAAATTATCGGATAGAAAATAAAATTATTTAACAATAATGAAAGATAGGACAATAGTAGTTTTTTTTTCCAGGGTTTTTGGCATTCCTGGTCTTCTACTGGCAGTGACGGATACGTAACGGTATGTTGTGAGGTTGGGCCAACATATAGATGCGATTACTTCGTTCCGATGAGACGATGTGATGATATGTTGTTCCAGTAAAAGGCTTAAAACTATCTTAAGCCTAATTAAACAGACCATGGCAACCAAATGAATAATTATTGCTAGAATCAAACTAAATAGAAAAGTTAGCTTTAACTTGACTTGAAATAACTTCAATGGAAGGATTTAGAAACACACTGAAGTTTCAAAGATAAAACACGTATTTTGTACAATCACTCAAAATAAAATAAAATGAAAATATTAGTCTTATAAGAGTCTAAACTAGCCTTAATTATATTAACAAGTTTTGTATAAATGAAAACGTATGATTATGACTATAAAATAAGTTATTTCAGCATTAAATTATCATAAATAGATTTAAGAAGTATTCTTTTAATATAAGAGAGCCATTATAACTTAGGTCCGACACCTTAGCTCAGTTGGTAGCGTGTCTGTCTAGTGAGCTAATAGTTCGGGTTCAATTCTTGGCCTGCCCGAAAAATGTACCATTGGTGAAATGAGGGTTTTCCCTTTCACAGTTATACATTAACGGTAGGGGACTGGATGTTGTGTCTATTCTACATGTAAGCTAGTTTATAAGTTGTGTGCTGATATAATCAGTCGGTTCAGAAAGTGCACGTTAAATACTTCATATAAACAATTAAATCCATAGTAACTTAAAACATTTAAAAAAATACAAACTCTACGACCAATTTAGACCTATATAAAGCAATGTTTACTCTATAATCCTATATAAGACTGGTTTAAAAATTATATTATTGATAAGAAAGATTATTTTGGAAGCTTATAATACTACTCAACATTAAAGACATATTATTTATATTAATAAAATATAATTGAAATAGTTGATTACTTAAATATATGTATACAGGATGTCCCAAAAGTTGCCGCTCAGTAAAGTATCATGTATCCAGTTACAGTTCTTCATAAAATGTTAGAAATGTCCTCCAGTAGTTTGAAGACGTGTATGGACACGTCCCTTCATATGATATGGTAAGAATAGAAGTGTCAATACACGTCTACGAACACATTTTCAACATCTGTTGTAGGAGAACTGCTAAAATGTGCGTGGCCCGTTACTGCACAGTAACCTTTATAATAAAATTGCTAGTCTATGTTAATCAAGCATTATACAGGCAAACCTTTCAATGAAGCAGATTAATGTCTTGTTGGCACAAATCAACATAATTAATATTTATATTGATCTTACTTTTGACTGTATTTATTAGCTTTTTACAACACCTCATATTTTCAGTCCAACTCTAGTTAAAAGCTAAGTATCTTGTGACAAGTTTTCAACATCAAATAGCTTTTTTTTTTTTTTAAAGTATAGTAAAATCTTTTGCTAGTTTTATAGATTGCAACTTTTTACCCGTATTTAGCAAACTTTTTCCAGCTCTTATATTAGACTCGAAACTCGCTTCCCCATGGACAAGAATATTATTAGTTTTAGACCGTTTAAATATGAAAACGTTTGCGGGCATTGAGGTGGAAATATCAACTACCAGGAAGGTTTAACAATATCACTCAATACTAAACTTTTCCAATTGTAAACTTTGCAGTCACATTCCATTTTAATTAACGTGCCATACTGACTTAATATTCCAAAATAATGAACTGGTCTTATAAAGTGTATCTTTACTCTTGGCTATGTATTCCAAGAGCCTGAAAACTGTGTCTTAGTGCAGAGTTTTTCAATCTGTAATAGTTCTCAAACTTCGTGAGGCAATTTTAGGATTTACTTTATTGGTTTTTCACAATATAAAATAGCATCCCTAATTAGGACTAAATTAGCCCCATGACTTATTTTGTGCTGACTGATAGCTCACAGCTGACGGTTTTGAAAAGTTATCAGACCAAATTATGTATCCCTACGCCGAACCAAATGATCTGCAAAACATGTGTCTAGCAACTGTCACTTCTGACAATCAACATTTAGGTATATACCTAAATGTTGACCGTCAGAAGTCGGCTGTGAGCTGTCAATCAGCACCAAAGAAGTTATACTGTACCAATTTTTTCATCTCCGAATAAAGAACACTTGCCAAAGGCCCAAATTATGTTTTCCGTTCGTTTTATGCTAGTAAAATTTAATTTTCATTGAATGTTCATAATATTAGTGTTAAGAAATATTATGAGAGCTCCAGCAAATATTTATTTAAATGCAAGGGCTCCTTCGGTCTAGTAACTTTGGGAACCCGTGTTTTAGGGTATGTATACATGAAATATTTTGGCACGGGGAATATTATTTTAATTTCTTTAAACGATAATGGATTGGTTTCGACACCCACAGCCAACGGCTCACCATAAGCACTCGGGGTTGCCATACACCTAAAAACCGTTAGAGCCAGCCAAACACAGGTAATTTCGTAAACTCTAGTAAAAAATACTGGAATATTTTGTTAATTTGGGACATTTAACTGAAAGCTTAAAATAGTATGTCTTAAGATAGGTTAAAATAAGAATTAAGTACGCTGGCTCAAACATAATTTATCCCCCCTTAAACAAGGGTCCAGAATGTGTGTTCCCCAATCGATCACAAATCATCCTGTTTTAAACATAAGTTGGATGAATCCACACTAGTCAGTTTGATGAGATACGAATTGTTATTTCTCTCTTCTTCAATATAAGCTTCCTGGGGATTCCTTCTGTAAAACATGGAAAACTCGGGGAATTTGGTTGTAAACAAGTAGTGGCAGCCCTGTTACTACATTAATACCTACTGATATTGTATTTTATACCACTCATAAATGAACTTGTAGCGAGTACGCCTAGTTGAAATACCGCCAAATCAATTTTACTGTTTGCCTTCTTGATATTAATAGTTTGTACAAGCATTCTGACTTACTCTATAGCATTAAGAACTCGAAATTTAATTGCAGCACTTACTAAAGAACACCAAATATCCCGATCTTGAAATAGTTCTATCCAGTCCACCTCATTACACACTATCTATTTCAAGTCCATTCAAACGTTATCTGCGTCTAGATCTTCCCAAATGTCTCTTTCCATTGGGTTTGCAAGTCAATACCTTAAACAGGGTTTTAGAATCTTATATTCGCGTTGCATGTCCTGCCCATCGTAATCTACGAGACTAGATTATTCAAACAATGTCTTGTAATGAATATAGGGTATGTAATTTATCTTTATGTAACCTCTTCCACTCCCCAGTAGCCTCATCCATTTTTGACCAAATATATTCACAAGTACCTTGTTTTTTGAAAACCATAAGGACGCACAATCACAATTACTATGAAAATATATTAGCTGAATATAGGGCTTTACACTTACTCATATATATAAAAAAAATCCTAATAATAATAATATCTATATATTGTTCTATCCATAAATTCCGAATACGTAATATTCGTAGTCCGCAAAACTCCATAAAAGTTGTATCAACTTTCGGCACTTAGGGTTTTCAATTTTTATATAAAAACATTTTTGTTTTCCGGATTAGATTTAAAAAAATATATTGTAAGTACATGGTTTAATTTTCTTCACATGGTGACTTCAACAGTTTTTAAATATCCATCAAGGATGCCCTGAAATTAAATGACAACTTTTTCTCTTCATTTAATAATATCACCATTTAAAGCCACTATGCTCATGATAATATTAAACAAATGTTAATGTCACCATGATGTGAATAAAATTAAACTATATGATTCTACTGGAGTGCTATTATTTTTATTTTTGGCAAACAAATGGTTTGATATAGAACTGGTGACCTGTTGGTCTAGGGGTAAGGTGTCGGACTTCTGTGCTGGGTGTACGGGGTTCAATCCTCGGTCCGGGCACAGATTAATCTGATTACCAAACCCTTCTTTCACCTCTGACAAGACGTGTATTAATCACCACTTGTGAATGTGTGGAATTCCAGGCCTCCACCGTGGTTCGGATTCCACATTAAACTGTAGGCCCTTTATTTCATCTCACCACCCTACTATTACACATTAGCGTAAGTGCGTATAACCCGAACGGGTAGTAAGACGTGGTGCTAATAATAGTAATAATAATAATAATAGTGATTAGCGACTTAAACTACAATTATAGATGGGTTCTGATAGTTTGGGCCAGTTTCATAGCCAAATTTAGTACGCCTCAAGTGCGTTGCTACACTAAATACAAGACGACACCTACCTAAACCAGAATGGCATGGGCCAGTTTCCCATGCGAGAACGGCCCATTCCATTCTTGGTTTAGGTAGGTGTCGTCTTGTACTTAGTGTAGCGCCGCACTTGAGGCGTACTAAATTTGACTATGAAACTGGCCCTTTGTAATAATATCTAGGAATCATTTATATACATGCTCTACATATTTGTAAGAGGATACAGGAAAGGTTGATAGACAAATATAAAAGTGAACGAACACAATATGGCTTTTATAATGAAAAGAAGAACACAGTTCAGACTTTAAACTGCTGCCATTGGACAAAGATCCTTTTAAAGAAAATCGATAATTGCTAATTTTCCTATTGGGGTTTAAGTAATGTGAGGATTGCTGGTCACAGAAAGAGATTAGAGTGAGCCACTACCTTGCAAAACATATTGTAATTGTATATTTTGTATTTTAAGAAGTAAAATGGTTGATATCGTTAAATAGCTGTTGCTCATAGCCAAGGTCCAACCACCATATTTTGTTTTTTGGTGACCGGGAATCTGGGCTCAAATCCCAGCCCGGTGTAATTGGGTGTTTTATCCTGAATATTTTACCACTCTCCATTCACACAAATATGGGTAGACTTCCTCTAAATTCTATTATTTTAATTCCTATCTCATTAGTGTAAATATGTGGATACCAATATGGGTATAAATACGATCCTTTCACCTTCTTTTCTCCCATAAAAAAAGTATAATTTTAAAATTAAGTGCAGATCTTACATTTATGACATTTTCCCTTTGGTATAAAAAAGGTTTTGCAAATTCGGGTCACGTAAAATCATAGGCTACTCTAGCTAGAAGGAAAGGGCAGTTGTTGGGATATGAAGGAAGGACTTCAAGGTGGAAGGGGAGAGTAAGGATTTGTCGCCTGGAGATGGTCACGGACATTACTCTTCTTGATGACGTCACGTGACAAAGCCGCAATCGGTTCTAGAGGAGGATGGGAAAGGGATTTCTCGACATCGTTTCGTGGATGTGGCTTTCGTTTTTATCCCGAAGGAAGATTTGCTGCCCTTTTTTTGTGACAGATAAAATAGTCTTGTTTTTCTGAAAGGGATACAATACAAGATCCGTGATCTGTTTCACAAATAACACGTCGGCAATAAGAAAAAAAAAAAAA
>CABEEJ010005504.1:25136-49358 GCA_901482245.1 Timema douglasi | reverse complement strand
CGTGACCACCACAAGTATCTTGTCCAACTATCCCATCTAGGCTACATGAGTCCGTTACCACCACGGGTATCTTGTCCAACTATCCCGCGAAGGTAATATGAAGTGTTAACTCTTGTCCACTAGCCTCTAGCTCCCTGCAGATAATTTGACGTTTTTTTTTGTCGCATAGTTAGAGTTAATTACCCGCTCTTACGGCTGGTAAATGTTTAGGAGGCAATTCTGTAATGTATATTGGCATATACGGGTATTATATGTTCCTTGTAGAGATACCAGCAGTTATCCGAGGGGCCTATCTAGCAAGGTGTCACTCGACCGTGAACTAGGGGCAGGTAGAGCGAACTATTGGAACAATTATGCTTGTTTGGGAAAGGCGTTATCAAGCCTGGCTTTGACTTTGAAGTCCTGAGCTTGAACCCGACCGGCTGCACAAGGACGTTTAAACACAATGCTGTTTTACATCGGGCCTGGCGCCTCTATATGAATAGTATATGTTACCATAATTTTAAGTCCTCATTACCCAAAACTACACCATTTTTAAAATAAAGTTGTAAATATTTTACATCATGGACTAGCTCTACTTGTGGTAAGTCATGATGGATTGCCTGACCTTAGTACACCGTATTAAATAAAAGTAATGGTAGCCATTAATATACATAAACCATTTATTTAAATTAAGTATGCAAGATCTAACTCACCTTCAACGTAAGTAGGGCTAGCTTCACTGCCACCGTCTTGTAAAAGTCCGTGGAATAAAGAGTCGACTTTAAAGTCCAGAAGCCACGACAGGTTCTTGGGGTCATCGCTGCATTTGGCCGAATCCTCCGATTCTTCTGTGAAATCACTTCCTTGTAATGAAATGGCAGAGTCATCACTGTAGTTTTCAGAAAACTGTTTTCTTTCACAATCGTCATTCCATGACGAACTATCGTCTAAATTGACTGTGTGCATTTCTGCGATTACCGACGGAATCTTCTGGCTAGTATCCCACTTTCCGTTCACCACGATAATTTCCAATGTTTTGCGACCACTGCTTAATTTTTGTAATTTATTTCCACAGTTATTTTTATCGGAGCACAATCGTTTTAAGTTGGAGCTCTCTAACTTTGTGTTATTATAGCTCCTCTCGAAAATAAGTTTATTATTATTATTTTTCGATACAGATTTTTCCAAATTAACGTCCATAGGTTTTATTAATATTAAATCCCTATCCGTGCACTTATACAAATCAGGGCCGATCATTTCTTAATATATAACACGATTACAGTACTTACACCATGTTGTAGTATTGAGGATAATAACTATCCATACTATTGTTGCTAAACTTATAAAAAATGTCACATGCAACTTGTAGCCCTAACATATGAAATACTTCGGTAAAACGATATTATTAATATGTTTATAATTTTAAGACTCAGTAAATTATAATTATATTACACAATCTCCTAAATTAGGTAGCTTATAACCAAACAACTGGTGTCCGTCTTTGTTCGATGATACAAGTTGAATGAGGTGCGCAAATTTCAAAGAACCCACTGTCAGGAAGAGAATGGGAAAGAATGAAGCTAAAATAGACAAGGACAAATGAGTTTGACGCCGCCATATTGTGCTTGGAGTAAAATTATTGTTCATTTTGTTTCTCTGTTAAGTTTGTATGATGATTAAATTTAATTGTAATGTTTTTATCAAATAAGTTTTATAATTTTTTTTCAACAACACATTTTTGAAACGAAATTAAAGAGCACCGTTTCTCAAATTTAAACTAAATACGGTAATGTTAGAAATTGAATTAATCTGGAAATTATACGTACAGACATAATTCGTTTACCCATTAAAGATAGCAAGCTACTCAATGTGGCGTAGCTTATATGGGAACAAATCTGTTTTGTTTTTTTAAAATCATCACTCAATTTATTTTAATATTCTCAAAATATTTCTAATCCATATTCTACAAAAATATATTTTTAAATCTTAAAGACGAATTAATATAACCTTTACAAAAGTAAGACGATATAAATTAATTCTAGCCTCTTATAATTCACATATCTCGCCTCGAGTACGGTACGATACAAAACAAATTTTAGAAAAATATTTGATAATATTTATTATTGTATGCTATTGTCAAATATTTCTGGATTTGTAACTTCAAACAGTCCCTTATTATTAATTCACTCCTACTTATTTGAAAGAAGACAATATATTTAATTTGAAATAGTAAAATATCTTATGAATGTACAGTTACATCCTGTTATTCTTCTACCTTAAACTATGAGTGAAGAATGAGTTCGAACATGTGACAAATCCTGAATAGCTCAGTGGTATAACATTGGTGCACTAAGTCAAAGAGCACGGGTTTGATTTCTGTGTCATTTTTTTTTTCAAAATCTATGAATGTAATATTTAATGCGGCTGTATCCGTACTAAAGATCATTTCTACATTCCAAATTTCGCCAATAATGTATACATAATTGTATAAGCCTATGCTTTCACCAAAATGTATAATGGCACCAACTTTAAACACTCATCATTAAAGAGCTTAAAGAAAAGGCTAGGAAGAATGCAAAACATATTTAAGTATAAAGGGAAAGAAGATTTTTTTCGCTACTACCATATCTTATACTCTTATACTTAGACTCTGCTGTGGAATAAACAGTGAGCTTATTTTGTTTCTCTACAAGGTTTGTTCTGTAATAGTATTAAAAGTTAAAATTGTACTATTCTACCATCCATAATGTGTCTCACTTTGATCAGGAAGACTGGAAATTAGTATCCATAGCAAATTTTGAAAATTGGATACCCTACCTCTAGAGAAAAGTGCTTTTCAAACTGGGGGTACGGACCTGATTTGTCCGAGCAGCTCTCAATAGAAGATTGGCAAAATTACAAAATAACTAAACGGGACACGGAATTATCGAGGTAACTGAGGAAAAATTTCTCCTTGGCCTATCCAGCATTTGAGGAAATTTTATATTGGGGATACATTAGACTTTTAGTCATGATGAGGGTTACAATCTAAAAAAAAAGTTTGAGAATCGTTGCTCTAGAAGCTATTTGGAGTAGTCCTCGCCTTAATTTTTTTTAATAATTAAATTTCTATAGGAACTATTTAAAGTAGTCCTCTCATAGAAATGTGTGAAAATTGGATGCCCATCGAAACTCTTCAGAGTAATCCTCACCTGATTATTATTATTATTATTATTATTATTATTATCATCATCGACAATGAGAAATGTTTATATTATTTAAATTGGCCTTCTCCAACAATGCTTTTAATATATTTGAAATTGTTGAAGGATTTAAATATATATATATATATTTAGACTCGAGAGGGAGATGTGGATTCATTGTGGTAGCTTGTAATTTTTATTTTAAATTGTTTGTAGTTAGTTGTGTATTGTCTTAATTTTTCTTAGTTAGTCGATAGCCTCGATTCGATTATCGCAATGCTGGTATCACGTGACTGGCATTAAACGATTTTTAGGTTCGAGATTTGTGGCATTGGTGAGAAAAGTAAAATAAATGACTGTGATCTTGAAAATTCATAGTGCAACAAATGCAAGAAATTTTATCTATTGAAACATAAGCTTTTTATTTGTTCGGGAAGTGAATATTAATCCTGTATTCAATATTCTAAATCCAACATTTACTTAATGATAAATAAGTATGGATGTTGACAACGATGTAGATCAAACTCTACTGCAGCAATTCAGCTGTTTGGGTACAACAGATAGAGATGAGTTAATTAAGCAATTGCAGATTTTGGTTGGAAATAACCTAAATGAAACTGCAGCTTCATTCTTTTTAGAAATGAATAATTGGTAGGTTTCTCACTTACTGGTCATTACAGATGTAATCGTTAAGGAAAGTAGCAAGGTTAACTACATCCTAAGTTATATCATAACCTGATTCATTTTGAGGGTCCATTCCTAATAAATAACTTTGAGCACTAACACAATGTGACACAGGATAGTATAAAAACTAATATTCATTCGAATCTCTCTGATTATGATTGACTGGAACTTCAAAGCTGTATACAAGACCTATGTATTTTATTAACAATATTATTTTGTTGTAAAGTAAAAGCTATAGCCCATAAAACTTCATTTCTTCCCAATACTCTCCAATGCAAGTGTTAGCATATTGCTTTTAATTGTTGACTAGTCTAATTCTATTATAAGTAATTTCGTATCTTAGTGAACATAATCTAAAACTACTGTGATAAAGTATCTATTCATAAATATTAGGAGATAAACTATTTTGAATACCTGTCAATGTATTAAATGGGTGTTCAAAGCATGGTCCTTTGTGGGGGCTTGGTACGCTTCTACTACTGTCAGAAACATGTTTATTTGTACCGTAAGATAGCACTACCAACATGCATTATATCCACACACAAGATTTAGGATGCCCTAGTAATCAGATTAGTTGTTTCATATATTGTAAGCTATTAATTAACTGGTCTGTGCACTAAAATACTTTAGCCTCTACACCATCTTGGCTCTGTCCCATTTATGTTTTTAGGCTTTGTTTGTTTGTTTGTTTAAAGAACAGGCACACAAATACAGTAGGTTAGAACCTCAGCTATCCAAAATAAAGGGAGTGATTTCGTACGGTTTGTAAATTTGACTTGTGGTGCTAAAAATAAACGTTTATTTAGAAAATCATTTAATATAACAACATTTATTGAAAATGTAGGCTACATACAATATGCGAAAAACATTATGTACCGGTAATACAGTTTTTTTTCTAAAAACAATTATTTCTCTTAGTTTGAACTTAAATAGAGTTCTCCATTTAATCCGACATAAATACATACTGTAAATACCTAACACCATAACTACTTAAAAAAACAAGTGTTTTGGTTAACCTAGATTTTGGTTTGGCTTGAGTTAGCTGAAACATACAAACCATTAATCTTAAAATTATGTCTCAGTTTTTGATCTGTTGATTGTGAATAATAATTTGTTTTGGAAATGTTACATTACAAACAAAACATGTGTATGACATTCACTATAAGTGGACTAGACCCACTGTGTGGAAGGTGCGGATCCAGGATTTCCGTGAGGGGGCAGGAGGGTGCAACTGGGATTTATGGGAGGGGGGGGAGACACTGATTGACTATGCAATACAACTGGCTAGTGAGATATTAACTGACAGTACAACTATCGTAGTTGTGACTATAATATAGATTTAATGTTTTAATTATTATTGTTGATACTAACTAAAAAATGTCTTGAGGGTGGGGGAAGGATGACAATATATATGTCTTGTTTGTTTGATCGTGTATGTGAATATTATGTACCAGAAAGGAGATGTGTCCCCTCTAGTGAGTAACAAATTCTGATACCTTCTCTTGATTCTTTGCTAAGAGCCCAAGAGGATAACATTATAATAATAATAAAAATAATAATATTTAGCACCGCGTCTTACTACCTGTTCGGGTTATACTCTTTAAGTACTAATTACGCTAATTGATTAGGAATTAGGAAGGTTTGATTAGAGGAAGTTAACCTGCATTTGCGTGGAGGGAGAGTGGAAAACCATTTTAGGAAAAACCACCCCCAGTTCACCCGACCGAGATTCGAACCTCGATATCCCCGTCCTCAGCAGTCGAGCTCAACACGACAAGCGTGATATCATTATAGAACAAGAGCTTAGTTCGCATATTGCCTGTGCTGTGGCATATTATTTTTAGACAAGTGAGGAGGAAAGTAGTCTCTTTCAATACTCGGAAGCTCAAATTTTTGTTTCATTTAGTTGGAATAGTCTCTCAAGTTTTTTCTAGGCCTATATACATGTCATTATTTGCTTAAATTTGTGTCACAAAAGTTCCTTTTTTTTGTTTTAAGGTCTTAAGGTTTTAATGGTCTTTAAATGGGTTGAGAAAGATCTTGTATTCACGAGCAAGCACAATGAAACCCACTTTAGGAAATGACAAATGCCTCAGCATTGGAACTAATCAAATTAGATTTTCAATTAGATTTGATATGAATGAAAGAAATGTAACATGTTTGTAAGCTTATGGCGTTGACCGGATCCTTATTTTCAGGAACCTACAAGGAGCTGTGTGCTCATATTTTGACTTTGAGGCTCCACACAAACTTCCCTCCATGACACTCGTGAGAGACATGACCATTGGTGAGGGAGAGAGTATCCCTCCACGTACCAAGTGAGTAGAAGGGTCAGTCACTCATTCCTCCATGTACCAAGTGAGTAGAAGGGTCAGTCACTCATTCCTCCACATACCAAGTGAGTAGAAGGGTCGCACACTCAGTGAGTAGAAGGGTCATTCACTCATTTCTCTAAATAGATGTGATTGTAATTCCTGCTCTAATAATTTGGGTCTAACATTTTTTACGTTGTCATAGGTTCACAAAAACCTGGAGAGTTCAGAACTCTGGGGATGAGGTTTGGCCACACGGTTGTGTTCTGAGGTTCAGTGGCGGGGACCAGCTCTGTCCAGAGGACAGGCTGGCCGTGCTCCCCGTGGGGCCAGGTTGTACCACAGACCTCAGTTTGGAGATGATGAGCCCGGATCAGCCAGGGATCTACGAGAGCAAGTGGAGGATGCTCACCCCCGCAGGCTGTTACTTTGGAGGTGAGACAGATTTTACTAGCAACTAAGTAACATGTGTGGAGCGTTTGTTTTACATTTACATCCTGGTAGAACGTAAGTCAGCCGTGCGGTTGGTCAGGTCCCGACCAACTGATACATTCAAAGGTCCAGCGACCAACCATCGTTACGCCACTCTACGCTTTTGTTTGTTTTAACATCTTAGATTTATTCCTTAAAAACCCACCTCAGTGGCCAATTAGTCTAAGGTGTCGGTCTCTAATGGTGTGCGAAGCTTCGAAAAGTCTAAAGTCAAATCTACTTCAGCTTCGACTTTGACATCCGCAATAATCTTCGCCTATTCGAAAAATTTAGAAGTAAGGATAAAACTTTGATAAATTATCAAAAGATTTAATTTTATCCTACTAAACATTACATATTTCAATATTTGATCATTTTAAAACCGTTACCAAACAGAATTTTAACACAGACTATTAATTTAACTACAATAACGTGTGCATGGATCAAACGCGAGTAAGTAAATGTTAATATATTATATTCACTATAGCCAACATAATTTTGTAAAAAATAAAAATACCTATACAGAAATAACACCCAAGGTCACTGGTGGAAGCAGAGAAAGCGCTTTAGTTGTGCTATCATCGCAGCTCGCGTCTAATGTTTAGTCCTTAATATTCTATCTCTTTGGAATTATCTGTGACAAATTACAAGTACATTTTGTCACAGAAGTTTTTCATAGCTTCTTTGTGTTTTCTTTATTATTCAAAATGGCCGATAAGGAAATTGGGAAACTGAAACAGAATTTAATTTATAATAATTATCGGTGACCTGGCGGTCTAGGGGTAAGGTGTCAGACTTCTATGCTGGCGGCCGGGGTTCAATCCTCGGTCCGGGCACAGATTTATCTGATTATCAAACCCTTCCTTCACCTCTGACAAGACATCTTGTGAATGTGGGGAATGCCAGGCCTCCATCGTGGTTCGGATTCCACGTTAAACTGTAGGTACTCCATTTCATCTCACAATCACCCTACCATTACACATTAGCGTAAGTGCGTATAACCCGAACGGGTAGTAAGACGCGGTGCTAAATATTATTATTAAATATTATTACATGGTGTTATGTAAGGAAAATGGGGTCAAAAGGTAAGAGAGAGTTGCATGGTTTATGGATGACCCCTTAGCACATAAAACCTGGCACTGAAAGGGTTAACGTGACCCACAAGAACTCCAAATAATGGTTGCATCATCCAAGTTTTGAACGTGTGTTGGTAGACGTGATCTGGGTGATTCTGACAGTGGCCGAAGGAGGTACCATGGCCCTCACCCAGCAGTTGACTCACCTCAACGAGCTTGGGGCATCGCCTCGTGTTGACGAGACTAACCTAAACCCCTTTGGACATCCAAACAGACCATCTAGTCAATCCTTATTCCAAGTGAGTATATTCACAGTTAGAACTGTCATAATAGCTTAAATTGTGCAAGTAATTTATAAACACAAGGTAACTTTTTAAACTCATAAAATAAAATATTCTTTTTTTCCCTTCATTTACTTTTATACAAAACATCATGAAATGTTTCCAGCCTTTGGCAGAGTCACTTTAGTAAAATACCTCCGATATTACTATTTCTCCCGCCATTATTCTCCTTTCACTCACACACTTGTTATCTGTCCTCTCCATCTGTCTTGGTCTCCTATGCGATCTTTACCCTCCAAACTCCCACTCCCTAATTCTCTTCTGGCTTCAATAAATTTCATATTTTTTGTATACGAAAAAGGGTACAGGAAAGAGGGATGGATCTAAATAAAAGACAACACAATATAATATTTACAAGTAAAAGAGGAACACAGTTAACACTTTACATCGCTGCCACTGGACCGCTTTAAGAAAATTTATTGCAAACACCCATTAACTTTGCCTGTGTTTCAGGATTCTGTCCAGCAGTATATTAGTTTGACCCTGTGTTTCAGGATTCTGTCTAGCAGTATAATAGTTTGACCCTGTGTTTCAGGATTCTGTCCAGCAGTATATTAGTTTGACCCTGTGTTTCAGGATTCTGTTCAGCAGTATATTAGTTTGACCCTGTGTTTCAGGATTCTGTCCAGCAGTATATTAGTTTGACCCTGTGTTTCAGGATTCTGTTCAGCAGTGTATTAGTTTGACCCTGTGTTTCAGGATTCTGTCCAGCAGTATATTAGTTTGACCCTGTGTTTCAGGATTCTGTTCAGCAGTATATTAGTTTGACCCTGTGTTTCAGGATTCTGTCCAGCAGTATAATAGTTTGACCTTGTGTTTCAGGATTCTGTCCAGCAAACTCCGGACGGAGACACCAACATGATGTGTTAACATTGGATGAAACAGGAAGTGGGAGATTTCGGTGAATGTGAGAGTGAACGGAAGAAGTTTAAAAAATAGAGAGAGCATGATATTTTGTGTGATGTGTCGAGAAGGAAACCATCAACCAGGAACTGCATCGCCTCTTACCATTCACATTCACTCTAAATTGGATTCAAACATGGCTTCTAGTTTGTCATACATATTGGTTTTCTAAAATAAGAATTTGTCATGAACACTAAAGTTTTATTGTTCCCATTTTCTCTTTCTCCGGGATTCCATATTTTGTATTTTAACTAAATTAATAATCATTAATGGTGTTTGGCCAGGAGATGTATTCAAGGGTTTCTTATGTAGAATCAGATGTCTCCTTAAAAGTTGTGATTGTGTCTGGAAATGTCTTCACTTAACATTTCGCAGCCACAATAAATGTTGAATCTGCATTGTCCCGGCTATTTGGGACTGTCTTTGATTATTGCCTTTGCAAAAGTATGTATTTTAAATAGGATTTTTTTTAAATAATATTTCAGAGTTTCTTTAAGAAATAAAATATTATATTAGTCTACACTATTCATAATAATTTAGAATAATACAGCAATATTTAATATATTTACACAATTTTAAGCATAAGTAAATTATCTTTAAAAACTAAGTTTGTCAACCTGTTTTTTCTCTTTTTTTTCTTATAGTTTTGTACCCAAAATTAACTTTCTGTCTATTAAAGGTTTATTTGATTTTATGTTTTTATTTATTTTGAAAGAAATAGTCCCTAAAATAATCGATCCAAAGTATCTTAATATCTGTGTGTGAATGCTGAGGTTTTGATAATGAATGGTTAATAAATTATATGTGTTACTGATACATCACACCTTCATTTCCATGGGAAGGTGCAGGCCCTGGCCATGAGCTTGTTAACTGTCACGAGGAGAAACAGGATTAGGAAAGAGTGGGGGACATGAGATAGTAGAGGAAGCAAGACTGAGATGGTATGGACATGTAGTAGAGGAAGCAAGGGTAAGATGGTATGGACATGTAGTAGAAGTAAGAATGTGATGGTATGGACATGTAGTAGAGGAAGCAAGGGTAAGATGGTATGGACATGTAGTGAGGTTGTGGTAGCAACATCACAAACATTGTTTTAAATAAAAGTTTTACTTATACATGTTTTATTGAAAACTTTTTAAGTAGATTAAAATATAATTCACTGCATTACTGGCAACACCACATTCTATTACAAGGGGTGTAAGTAAGAACCATTTTTCAATAAAATTGATACTAAATTTATTTTTTTTTGATAATTTTGTTTATCTGATTGTACATACCTTGTGTTGTTATTTAAACAGTTGTCTTATCGTGAGATAGGTTTTTGTAGATCTTCCTCATAAAAGTTTGCCGCCAGTAGGGAACTTTTTCAGCTGCAGGAAATGACGGAAGTCACTAGGCGCAAGGTCAGGGCTGTAAGGGGGTGGTGTTTGATGAGCAGCAGAGTAGGGCCTCGCATTGTCATGACGCAGCAGACCGCGGTGTTTATTCTGGATTGTGTGACCAAGTTTCGTCAAGGTCAGATGATACACAACTGCATTTATCATTGTCGGCACATATGCATGAAAGAACAAACGTGAAGGACTTGAAAAGATATGGGCAAGCATTTCAACACCCATGATGAAGTGAAAACGACGATTCAGGAACGACTTTCCTCGCTGGCGGCAGACTTCTATGACGAGGATCTACAATAAAACTCTCACGATACTACAAATGCTTAGATAACGGAAATTATATTGAAAAGCAGCTGAAGGTATGTAGAATCAGATAAAGAAAAGAGTCACCCAAAAATATTTGATTTCTATTTTATTGTAAAATGGTCCTTAATATAAATATATATATATATAGAGAGAGAGAGAGAGAGAGCCAGCCTCGCACATTGTAACAAACTTCACTTTTAAAGGAAACATTATTGTTATATTTTACACCAGGTGAGGGACTGAGGAAATATAAGGTTTCTTCGTTAGAAGATTTTAAAGTTTAGTAATTATTAATATCTGCATCCCCTGGAAGGTTGAACACCGACCGGCGTGTCATACCCTTCTCTCTAAGGTTGTTTTTAACCGTATCTGGTAGCGGTAGCTAAAAATAACTTTTAAAGTGACCATCGACCAAATAAGTTGTGCACTACTAATAAACAAACTAGATGTTCTCGCATTGGTTAAAAAATAAAATATACAACACTACATTTTTGTTTATTTTATATGCAGATATTGAAATTCAAATAACGACGCAAGTACAGTAGACTCGTGTAGGTTACAGAAAACATGCGTGTAGTTATAAAATGATCTATAATAAATGGTATATTTAAAGTCTTATGTTTTGAGCATATTATGCTTTGATTTCCTACCCATTTATGATATACTAACAGCAGTACCTGACGTTACCCAGGGCAACGTTGTTCTTTGCTTGAAAAGAAAAATCTTTAGTTTCATTTCTCCCAAACAAGTTATTAATAAATCTATAACTATCCAATTAAATCTTTAAAATTCCAGCTTTTATGTCCATGTACAGGGGCTACTATTTTAAAATGCCAGACATCTGCGTGCTGTGGTTATCTCTTGATGCTCATGACAGATAAACTCGTCATTTTATTAATAATAAAACCTTCCTTTAATTTTAAGCATTGAATATTGCCAAAAAAATGGGGGGGCTTTATATGCGAGTATATAAGGTGATTCATAATTTGTAACAAATGTTGAAATATGAGCTACACAGCCATTTGCATGTCAATCTTGGGGTGCGGGTTGTAACCCTGGAGGTTAAAGTCCTCCAGACGAAAGTCTCCTATGTCACGAACAGTCCTGACGATGTCGAGGGTGGGGAAGGGGCGAGGTTTCCGCAGGATCTGTTCCGTGAGTGGCGTGACGTGGTTCAGATACACGTGACTGTCCCCCAGCGTGTGGATAAACTCTCCTGGCTGAAACACACACGGGTCATTAGTTATTGGGATCTCGTTTGTAAGAGAAACTGTCTGCCTATGATTATATGTCGCTATTATAGCGAGAAACACTCATCCCTCTCGGAGATACCTTGAGTCCTGTGACGTGGGCCACCATATAGGTCAACAAAGCGTAGCTGGCAATGTTGAAGGGTACACCGAGTCCCATGTCGGCAGAGCGCTGGTACAATTGACACGACAGTTCATCGTCGGCGACATAGAACTGCACCAGACAGTGACAGGGGGGCAGAGCCATCTGGTTCAAGTCGCCGGGGTTCCAGGAGCATAATATGATCCGTCGGTCACTGGGCCGAGTCTTGATGGTGTTTATTATCTCCGCAAGTTGATCTATCCCTTGCCCGGAATAATCTTGAAACATGTCCTGGTACTTGGCCCCGTAGTGACGCCACTGGAACCCGTACACCGGCCCTAAGTCACCTGAGGATCAAAATAAGGTGTGATGACCAGAAATATGGGTTTGTATCACCTGTGAGTGCGAGCGAAGATAGAGAGAACAGGTATGGTCACTCACCCTCCTGCCGATGAGTGAAACCGAGAGAGTCCAAGTATTGCCGTGAGCTGTTCCCGTCCCAGATGTGAATCGACTTCTCTTGCAGTTCTCGAGCGTTGGTACTTCCCTTGATGAACCAGAGCAGCTCTTCCACTACAGCTCGCCAGAAAACTCTCTTGGTGGTGAGCAGCGGGAATACTCCTGTACCAACATAAACACTTGGTGGTGAGCAGCGGGAATACTCCTGTACCAACATAAACACTTGGTGGTGAGCAGTGGGAATACGCCTGTACCAACATAAACACTTGGTGGTGAGCAGCGGGAATACGCCTGTACCAACATAAACGCTTGGTGGTGAGCGGTGGGAATACTCCTGTACCAACATAAACGCTTGGTGGTGAGCGGTGGGAATACGCCTGTACCAACATAAACGCTTGGTGGTGAGCGGTGGTAATACGCCTGTACCAACATAAACGCTTGGTGGTGAGCGGTGGGAATATACCTATATAAAATATTTGGGTTTCTCTTGTAATGTTGGCGAGTTTTGTCGGGATTGTATAACTATGTATCCATAATCGTTAAAACTATATTTATTTGAGGTATTTAACAAGAACTTCCCGAACAGACTGATTATATCGGCACACGAGAATGTCTGTGAGTGAGAGCGACAGAGTCTAGTAATTTTGTCGAGAACGGTATTTTCACATACCTTCGAAGGCTCGTTAACAAGCCATAATCTACGTGGGACCAATGGCTTTACTTCCTCCCCAAATAGAGTTGTAGTACAGAATTCTATCACTAAAGAAAGATCCGTCGACCCTGGCTAGGTTTGAACCCACTAATCTCAGGTCCTGAGGCGAGCACTTTACCACAAGACTACTGAAGTCAACTCAGGACTCGATAAATATTGTTATAATTCTATATGCCATATTTTTGGGTTAATAGTAAGAATAATGAAATCTCTATTTATATAATGAAGAGTTTATCTGTCGTAAGCGCTAAGAGATAACTACTGCGCGCAGAGGGCTGACATTTTAAAATAGTAGCCCCTGTGTACAAACATGTGCTCCTCTAAGCGGGAATTTTAAATTTTTGATTAGATTTTTTTAATATATTATAGAAGAAATAATATAAAGAGTTTTTTCTGTCTTTTTTTTGAAGCAAAGAAAAGCATTGCCCAAGGTAGCTACGCATTGTGTGATTACCCCAGGTACTTGTGCCAGTTTATAAATATAGGCTAGTGATGGAAAATAGAAGAGTGTCATATGTGCGACAGTTTGTCTCCTATAACCGTGGAATATAGTTTGTAATACATCTATATTTGTATTAAGAATTTTTGCATAAGTTAAAAACTTGGGAAACAATTTGTGGTCGACTATCAAACTTAGGGTGTGTGCATGTCGTGGAGCGCACACATCGTTCATCACTCCTATCTCCAAACATCACACAAGGTGTAGAAAGAAACGGGAGCGTGCATGTCGAGCAACTCACTCTCTGCACTTCACTGCAACCAGAAACAAACTGGTATTTTTGCAAAGGGTTGTGTGATGTGCGCGGCGCCCCGATTGGTTGGTTTCAAGGTCAGAGCAAACCCTCAAGTGTGTTCAGTGTACTTGTCTTTTATCTTTGATCAATTCAACTTTTACTTCGAATTATGTCTTGCTCGGGTTTTCTACATACTGATTGTATTTTATGAAGAACATGGAATCACATAAAAGATTAAATAATAGTACCGTATTTCGAAGTACTCCATGATCTGGAATAAGAGGCGTGGAAATGTTGCCACTGCTATGTCATTACTTTTAGCACTACTGCTGTAAGATATATTTTTTTGTTTTAATAAATATTTTAAAATTAAAATTTAAATCTTTGTATTAAAGTGTTTTAAATTACAAGATAAAAGGGTGTTTAAGAAACAATGCCCAGAGCAGGTTTGTTTTTTCTGGCCGAGTACGAAGTGTGATGAGCGTTCCGCTCAGTATGCGCAGGCTGTTCCATGAGTGACGAGCGCGCTGCTCGGCATGCACACACCCTTAATGTTGGTTACGTATAACTCTCATAGATTCAACTAACTCTCACTTCCTTTGTATAAGACAAGGGGTCAAGAAAGTTTATGGTCACTTTAACTACTCAACTGTCTAAATGTCTAGGAGGCCGTGAATCTGATAGTGTTGCGCCTAAGTGTGATAAACATCATCTTTTAGGTTTATGGTTTAAAAAAAATCAGGGTCATCCTTAGAAGTGTGCAGATAGTCTAGCTGCACAGGGCCCAGCGCTTGTTTAGGCGACAGTGGGAAAAAAAAGTTGGCGTGGGAAATGTTTTCGTTCATGCTCATAAAAACACGTCTTCTAGCATTCATTATTACATGTATTTATCTTTTAGAACATTTCCTGAGACATCATAAGGCTAAAATTTGGTATATGGGTGCAAACTACTGTAATAACAATAAACAAATAAAGTTGTTTAGTTATGTTTTAGGAGGAAGGGGTTGATGAAGCAGATAGCTTGGGGCACCGAAAACAAAATTTGCCTAGCGCCCAACCGATAAAGGCGACCCTGAAAAAATAAATCAAGCTAGCCTAACCTAACATTCCAAGTCTGAAAATTAAATTACAACCCATTTTTGGGCGGATTAATACATTTTTCCATGCAAAGTTGTCATGTGAGGCAATTATCCAACCAACTATTCAATCTATTTTTATGCCTGACGTTTTTATGTTTTTTTATGAAATTAATTACATTGCACAAGATAAGTTGTTTTTTTTGCGAAACAGTATTTACTCAAAAGTAACCTCGAGATAAGTTGATAAACTCACCGTCCCTGAGGGAGTATCTCATCTGTGCTCCAAACAGAGACAAGGTTCCCACGCCCGTCCTGTCTTCTCTACGGGAACCTCGCGTCAAGATCTGTCGAATATGGTTCAGGTACTGCTCTTCATCGTGGAGAGCTACGTCGCTGTCCTTCTGCTGATTAACGGGTGTGTTCTCCCTTTCATCACCAGGGATTGATGTGAAACTCATCTGTCCACCTGAATGAAAACACATTAAAAAGTTTCTTAAAATATATAACTTACCTAGCAAAACTTCGCCGGCACGACCTTCTCATTACAGCTTCAAATTTCAATCACTTATAATTAGCCTACTTACCTAGAGAATAGCAAACTTTAAAATTAATCTAATATAAATTGATAGCTACGCTATAGATATATTTCTTCTACCGACAGTTAAATCAAAATGAATTCGTCCCAAGGTCAATGAAAATGTTTTAAACCCTCGGTATTAAAATATAAGCATAATAGGGATGTTCGATCTTGGATCGATCTTTTAGAAAATCGATTCTATCCCCTCGATTAATCGATTTTTTGAATCGATTCAAAGGCCTTGATCTGATTCACGTATCGATTCTTTTTCTAGCGATTTCTAAAAGATCGAATCGAAAGATCGAAACAAATCAAAATTTCAAATCAATTAAGGAAAATTTAATTTTGTTGTTGGCCTTAGGAAATGTTTTGTTGACTATTAGTACTAGGAAAATTTCGAAACCAAGGGCCAGTTTCATAGTATGGTTAGTACGCCTCAAGTGCGGCGCTACACTAAGTACATGACGACACCTACCTGAACCAGAATGGAATGGGCCGTTCTCGCATAGGAAACTAGCCCATTCCATTCTGGTTCAGGTAGGTGTCGTCATGTACTTAGTGTAGCGCCGCACTTGAGGCATACTAACCTTGACTATGAAACTGGCCCCAAGTCTTTCAATCTTGGGCTACTAATTAGTTATTATTTGTCTTTATTTAGTAAAGTGAAGAGAATAATCCACTGATCTGCACTTTTCACGTCTAGGTTCTGTAAATGATCACATCACGTTTTTATTCTGTGATGTATTTATGGTGAGGTGTTGGCCAAAAAGTCAATAGTTTGAAAGTATTTCGTAAAAACCTCATTTTCCCCATAGAGTTTTTGTAGTTATAGAATGCTTACACCTACAATCTACACTTCCACCAAGCTAGTGATTCCCAAGTTTTGAGACACACCCTCCAACAAAAAGTTGTGAGGTTTCCTCAAGACGGATGCCAACAAGTGTGTTTAGTTTTAGTACAATCACTAGTTCTCGAACAATTAATTCAAACAAATAAGGTGTACTGATTTCACAGTTTCTGAAAGATTAATTCGCTGCTACCGAGGAAAGAAAATAAGTGCGTCCCTCTCTGGGGTCTAGAGGTTAAGGTTCTGGTTTGTCTCCAATATATAGCCTGATTTTCTTAAGAATCTTCTGGAAGCTCCTGAATCCCCAATCTCCCTTTTGATTTGGAGGGCAAAAACCTTTAAAAAATACATAATTTTACTAACTGCCTTCTTCCCCTCATATAAATATGATTTTCTACCAGCATTGATTCTTCTCTTCAAGTAAAACATTTAAAGTGCTCCTCAATGTGAAAAATAATTATAGTAGGCCTACCACCACACACAAGTGCATCTAAATTTAAAAATTGGAAAACAGAACAGGAACAAAGTGTACATTGTATGTAAGGCCACACACATTATTTAAATCACTGCCCTTTGTGGTTACCACAAAAATAATTTAAATATCTTCCAGAGGCATTTAATAAGTCATACATTTTTGCTGCCCCCTCCCCCTAATACATTTTGACGCCACCCCCACCCTCAGTACATTTTGACACTTCCCCGCCCCTCCACTCAATACATTTTGACGCCACCCCCACCCTCGGTACATTTTGACACTTCCCCGCTCCTCCACTAAATACATTTTGACGCCACCCCCACCCTCGGTACATTTTGACACTTCTCCCTCCCCTCGATACATTTTGACACTTCCCCCCTCCCCTCGACACAATTTTGACGCCTACCACACTCCTCCCCTCAATACATTTTTGCTGCCCCCACTCCTCCCCTCGGTGTAAATTTCTAGGTGCGCCTCTTTTGGTTAGTGTAGAGCAAATTTTATTTACATGAATCGTTAGATCGATATTTGGAAGATCGATTCAATGCACTCGATTTTTTAACTGAATCGATACTACGTTTCTTGATCTAGATCGATCCAGAGAATCGATTCAAAGCCTATGAATCGAACATCCTTAAAGCATAACCATTTCCACACATCGCATATTGTACATAAAGAATTTTGCCGCGAAAAAAACAGTACAGCCAATAGTATGTACAAAATGTCGATTGTTATTATTTAAGTAAAGAACATTAAGACGAGAGCGATCTTTCATCTAATTTGTGTCAAGGTTAGACAATCTTAAAAATGTATTGATCACTTAAGTAACCCCCCCCCCCTAACACAACGACATCAAATTAAAATTTAAAATACACCATCGTTTTGCACTTATTTTACACCGTCTTGCACCCAAGTATTACTTTTTCAACCTAGACCCAGACCAGACACGGTAAGACTGTTTATGTTTAGGAGGTGGGGGTAAAATGTTGAATTTTCTTTTTATTCCATCTTAAAAGTCCTGTTTTGCACCCAAGTATGGCATTTTGCATCCGAATAGTTTTGCAAAAAAAAAAAAAAATTGACGGAAAAAAGTGTGAGGGGGGTCAAGTTAAGCGTAGCCTCCCCCCTCCACATTATTATTAGGTTTTTTTTTTCAAAGCAAAAATAAAAGCCCTGTTTTGCACACAAGTGTGGCGTTTTGCACCCTAATAGATTAGCGAGAAAAAATATTTAATATACAAAATAATTAAGTCGTTTGGCCTTCCCTCCAACCCCCACACCCTCATTGTTTTCTACATATTTAGCAGCTTTTTGGACCTTAATCGTTTTTCGAGAAAAATTAATTAATTTAATTTTAAAAAAATTGTTGTGGCCAACTTAAGTGAAAACCAATTTTAAAAAAAAGTTTTTTGTAAACTCCACTTAATTTTTCCTCGGAAAACTATCATTTTCTAAGTACAATAAAAACCATTTTCATAAAAAAAATCAAACAACATTGACCAAACTTTTTTTTAATACTTCAAATTTTCAAAAAGTATTTCTTTTATAAGCTACCCTCAAATTATTTATATTTGTTAACAATAAATATATATATTCTTATTTATCATGATAAACAATTAACAGACCTCCATTTCAATAACAGATTAAAACACTTTTTGAAAGATTTCAAATTTTCTAAAATTCTTTATATGTAAACTATCCTTAAATTAATATATTTTATAAAAATCAACATACGTTATTATTATATCGTGTAAAATAGTCCTCAATTGGCAAAATTGTTAAATCTATTTTTTTAAACACTTCAGTGGCAGAATTGTCCAAGGTGTCAATTTCCTGTTAGACTGGCCTGCTGGAGATGGGGAGATTGATGTTAAAATACCGGTCGTGTCTACTGAGGGTATTTTTTCCTCAATGGTTTTCCGCTCTCATTTTACGCAAGTGCAGTTAAATTACCTCTAAAACTCTTCCTTCCTCCTCCCTTTGACATTAGAGTGATTATCATAGATGCGTATAAGCTGAACAGACAGTTAAACGATGTGATTAAAATTGTTTCCTTTTTTAAATTACAATTTTACAAATATTAATAAACAGAACTACTATTAAATGAATTGTAAAAAAAAAATATAATTATGAAATTATTTTTTATTGTAAATAATTTCCCAGATACTCATTTTGAGCCAAATCGTCAAAGCTATTTTCAAATTTTATTTAAAAAAAATAAGTCTTTGGTAAACTACACTTTACAGAATTTTCCCCTTAAAAACAAATGTACATTTCTATTTGTCATGTTGAAAATCTCCTGTGATTTACATATTAAACCAAACCGCTAGAGCCATTTTCGAAAATCTTTTGACTTTTCAGAAATGATTCTTCATTAAACTGTATTATTAACTATCTAGTAATGGGTCCCCAAAAAGTCAGTTATTTGCCAGGATTTCATGCCTTCACTGGCTGTGATACCACATAATGTTTTTCAGGCAAAGGAAAGTTGGGAGTGTATTGAAGAGAGAATGGAAAAATTTGTCTGCAAACTTTATATGCCATTATCTGCAGTATCGACCGTGGGAGAAGTAAGATGGTATATTTAAAAAAAAGTGGAATCTGAAAATATGCCACCAAAGTTGTCTGCTCTAAGATTCTCTATATTGAGGGCTATTTTATGAGGGCATAATTTGGAACAATGACTTTACTGCTCATCCAAATATGCCATCTCCTGAACCGGGCTATGGTTGGGAAGCTAGTAATGGTTATTATGTCCCGAAAACTACGGACATGCCACCAGCACCTTCAGAAATATTAGAACTCATAAAATACTCTTGAAAAACAAACTGTCTCTCCAAATTGTGCTCCTGTTGCCGTAGTTACCTTCTGTGCACCGAGATGTTTTTGTGCACAAAATGGTGATTCTCAGAAGTGTGAAAACAGTAGCACTCTTTATTCCCATGACGATGAAGATGGTGAGTGTGACGACTTTGAATTATAACACAGCATTTACAAACAATATTCTAACTGACAGTAATAACTTTATATTATTTTTATTGTGTTTTTTTTCTATTTACACTGAATAACAAATGCATGAGTAAATTCACTATATGTTCGTGAATTACTATAAGAAATATGGTTTAGTAAATGTTTTAACTTATATTTTTTTACTTTCCAAAACAAAGTTTTTGCAAGACCACATAATTTCTCGTAAGCCTTGAATGTAAAAGATTTTTCCTAATCCTTTTGTTTAAAGTTAAACACAGCTATTTTTGAAAGTAAGATATTTTTCGAAGCCAATAATGCCATTGAACAAGTTAAGTTATTACATTAATGTGCACATCTGCTGAGCGAATATTAATCTAATGTTTTCATAGCTAATGGATAGAGAGCCACCTTTGGGCCCCTTAATGTTTGTGATAGGGAGGCCGTAAATATTTCAAACTAAAGAGAGTTAAACACACTATTATAGTTGTTACTATTAGTAAATCTAAACACATTAATTTGCTTACTATTACCAAAAATAATAGAAAAAAAATATCGTTTATTAATATTTCTGGAGATAATAAGTTAATTATTTGCTGTCGGCCAAATTGTAGATAAATTTATTAGCTTTAATTTTAGTTATTGTAGACATTTATATCATACAATCTATGTAAGTTAAAGTCAATAATATTGTAAACATATAACATGATATTGACCCTTCCCCTGCGTCATACATCCCAGCCCCCTCCACCCGCAAGAGTTTTGGAAGTGGCAACATGTATTTTTGAACTACATATGGGGTGCCAATTAATAACTAAAAAAAAACCCCCAGGTAATATTGTATCTCAAAGCTTACACTGCAAACCAGTTGCTCCCCCACTAGGAAGGTCCAACGACTTGAGTTTTTTTCTATCGTAAATATTTTTTTCTCGTTAATATTTTAAGGTGCAAAACAGAACTTTTATTTTTGCATTAAAAATCCAATTAGGGAGTGGGAGTGATACACTTAACTTGGCCACCCACCTTTTTTTGTTTTAAATTTAAATAAATCTTGCAAAACTATTCAAGTGAAAAACGCCATACTTGGGTGCAAAACAGGACTTTTAAGATGGCATGAAAAAAATCCAATATTTTGATAATGGGGGAACTACCCTCAACTTAGACTCCCCTAAACATAGGCAGTCAAACGTCTCTGGAGTTAGGGTGCAAAACGTAATACTTGGGTGCAAAACGATGGCACATTTTAATTTTAGTTTTTATGGGGTGTGGGGTCCAACTTAAGTGATCTTTAATTTGAAAGGAGAGGGAAGGGGGTGTGTTATAGACACCGTTTGTGTGTGTGCACCCCTGTCCAGCGGCCATGTGTTTATAAATAACAAAATAGCATGGTGTGTGACTTTGGATGACACACTAGTTTTGAGTGCACTTTTTGTTATTTTACGAACTGAACATTCTTGCGCAGTGTTCTAGTCAGCGATGCATTCATTTTAACCCCCACCTCAAAAATCTTGGTGTGTGTGTGCACGCACGTCAAAACCAACCTGTGTCTCCTCGACGCTTGTTTACCAAACGAGTGTTGATAATATTTGTGAGTGTGTGCTGAAACCGCCCAGCACCTCACTAGTAGTTATCAGTCCTGGATGCTCTGATATTATTGTATTCTTCCGCTACACAATGACCACCAGTACTCCAAACAGGTTATATACAACATACAAAGACTGTATCATTTCCATTTATTTGCCGGGGATGTAATCTGGGACCACCACCTGGTTTCGGTGGACCTGAACTGTCCCGGGGCTCAGCCCGACTTGCGTGGGTGGTTGTTACACCCCTCTCCTACACCCCCGTTGGCGATTGCCATGTCTCCCATAAACTATCCTACTGTTGTTATTATTATTAGTAGAAATAATAAAAGTAGACAAGTCACAATCACATCAACTGCGCGGGTAAAATTGCCGTAGAACTCAAAAACCCAGCGTACTTTAACCGTGAAACACAACAAGGGTCTAGTGTTGTGCTACTTTGAGTGTACGGAAAGCACTCAGACACTGTAGGTTATTAAAATAGTCAAGATATATTCTCGTGTGTGGGTGTGTATATATATGAGACACACTTTACACTGATGATTCACTCTGGATACCGGAGTAAACCTTTTCATGTAGGAGTGGATTTGAGCTAATATTCTCCCCGTGGTTGGACGTCGCACACACAGCTCACATGTGGGTCCAAATTTACTCAATTGGTGATGACTTTCACCAATTTCGTGCGACTAGATTAAATTAAGTTGTCGCCGGCAGAAAACGTTGTGGTAAATAAACCCGTTACTAAACACAGAAACTAAATATCCGGCGGCAAAGAAACTGGTTACGGGCAGTTTCAACCACCGGTTCCACTCCACGCTCCCGGTGGAATGGAGCAAGGGTGTTTTGGATATTGGTGAACCGGGGTGGATAGTTATCAAACGGCCGGGTAGCTCCCACGACCTTGACCAAGCTTCGCGAATGTCTTTTAGAGATGGCAGCAGCATCTAGGCCCAGATATAGAGAGGTTTTTCCAAGCAACCAGTTATGCAGTTAGTAAAGTCCCTTCCAAAGTATTTTAATATTGCAAACAAAATGGCGGTTCTCATTTTTCCGTTAAAATGATGTGAAGAGGGTATTTTACATAAACAGAAATTTCCAATATGGATCATATCTTCCTAGTTCTTAGAGATATAAAGTAACTTAACGCTTAAAAAATGTATAATTGCATTTACGTTCTTCGGAAGTGTGTGTTGCTTTTTTTTCCATTATGTTTTTGCAACATCTTCATCATTATATTAATTAGTAACTGTTTCCATCCTGTCGCTGGGTCAGTTTAGTAAAATGTCTCGTTCTTCCACCATTCTTCCTCCCTAATTCGCTTTTATTCTTATCCTTTCACTTGAACACGTTCTGTTATCCGCTTCTCCCATCTCTTGGTCTCCCTTGTGGTATATTTCTTACATACTTCAACTTCATCATTATCTCCTTTTCCATTCTAATTAAACGACCATACAATCTCAAACTTGCTTCCTCTACTTTCACGTGTTCTCAAACACCCTCATTACATCCCCATAAAATCTCAAACTTGCTTCCTCTACTTTCACGTGTTCTCAAACATCCTCACTACATCTCCATACAATCTCAAACTTGCTTCCTCTACTTTCACGTGTTCTCAAACACCCTCATTACATCTCCAAACTATCTCAGTCTTGCCTCCTCTACTAGGGGTCTCATATGCTCCCACTCTTTCTCGGATAGCTTCTTTCCTTATCCTGTTTCTCCTGGTGGCAGCTAACATGCTCCTCACAATCTTCATTCCTATGACCTCCACTTTCCATGTCTCTCTGACATTCAATGTCCATGTTTCTGCTGCATGTGTGACAATGGGTACAGTACAAAGTATGTCCTGTACAACACTTCAAGGGCACTTCTCTTCTCCATAGCAGATCTCTTACAGACTTCTAGAACAACTCCCTCTGCTGCCTCCTTATTACATTCTCTCTACTTCCACCCTTCACCTCAGTCACGCTTACAAGATATTTTACCCTCTGTACATTCCTCAGCTCTCCTCCATCCAACTTGTAGCTTTACTAGGCCTTACCCTCTTCCTTCATTACCATCTCTTCACCCTTTGAAAGGCTAAATTTCATGTCACACTTCCTCTTCTCCCCATTCCATTAAGCAAATGGCAAACATAATGGCTTTCATTCTTTCCTCTCGTGGTGCTCCTTGCCACTTTATTGATTACTATTTCCTACAGTAGGCCTACCCTAATTTGTAAATATAACAGACATTTCTACCATTTATAGCCCATCATTTTTCTGTCAGAGTGTAGTGAAGGATTTTTGAATGCTTGTAACACTGTGAAGGGGGTAGTGCAGATTTATTTTGAAATTAGTCTCGGGGCTTGAATTTGAACTTTCTTGAGTGTATTTAGATGCATATTGCATAGTAGGTTTAATATGCGTTTTGTAGATGGTATTTAATGTGGATATAGTTTAGCATCCCCTTAGAGATAGTCTTGGTTTCCCTACCAACATTTTTATGTTGATTTTTTTTAGAAATATTTTACTCCAAGGTACTAATAAAATTCCTTTTGTTCTTTCTTTATTAAAGATGAGATGTTGAAATCCTCAATTCGCTGAATTTCATGGTGTGGGAGAAATTTGAGATTGGTAAAAATCTTAAAATAGTATCTCAAATAGCATTATAAAGACCTTGAATTGATATAAAAATTGTAAGCCCTCGGTAAAATAATTTTGTATTATTGAAGTGTAAGAAACACCATTTAAATTTTCTATTTTTCATCTGATTGGGACATGTAAACTATTTTTATGTAAGTTTGCCTTAGTTTTTCTTAAAAAAAAAA
>CABEEJ010005504.1:6205-24847 GCA_901482245.1 Timema douglasi | reverse complement strand
TTTTTAATACTTTCACTACAATCAAAATCATCAATTTTTAAAGATTCGACCCATCTAAAGTATTTTCATTATTCAAACGTATTGTAATTTATGGTAGCTGGTGGCACATGTATAGTTTTTTTTTTCATTGTACCATTTGGAGTGCAGATTGAGTGTTTAATTCTTCGACATAAATAATTGATTGTGATGTTTGTGTTTTAACGATGCCCAAATTACCAAGTTGTTAGCGTCTAATAATGAAGATTTAATGTTTGGTGGGTAGACCATTCACCATAATGTTAAACAATTGCTAGAAGCGGGCAGACATCGTCAAGTTCTCCAGTCATTTTTAAAGGATTCACCTGCATTTTACCAATAAAATTATACTCAAATGGGTAATATATATCGTTTATTTCATTAAAAAATAGGCAAAACATTTTAATATATATGCACATCGCCTTTTAAATGCTTATGAACAATATCAGTCTCAATATTGTAGATAATAATGATTATAACCATACATATATAATATTAAATATTTACATCCATAAGAACACATTTCTATAGAAAGGAAGAATGTTTGAAATATAATCTTCATTTTCATATAACAAATCACACAAGATTGAATTTGATTTTCTTGTCAAATGCTAATTTGTTGTGTTAAAAACTAAATAAGAAATATGTCCAACATTGAGGAGGACCAATGGTTAAATGATTTCATATATATTTGGAAGGTGGTGCGATAAGGTTGGATAGAAAACAAATACAAGGGAACTAACACAACATGGCAACCAACATTGGAAAGACAAACACAGTTCACATTTATATTGCCGCAACTGGACAGAGGGGTAATGGCTACCTCTTTAAGAATATTGATCGTTACCCACCCAATCCCCTGACCTAGGTTTCATTCATTCGGAACTCATCGGGAGGGAGTCTGAGACACGCAACCCGACTTCCTAAAAGGCGATACTTTGATATTTGTTTCCAGCATACATTTTCCACTACCGGCTTGTTAGGCCTGTCGTAGCTTCGTATACCTTATAATCCAGGTTAAGACCAGGACAGGCACAACACCCAGTCCCCGGCCGGTAATTCACACTTTGTGAAAGGGTAAACAAACCCACATTTCACCAATAATTAATTTTTCGGCCATGCTTGGAATCAAATCCAGGACCCCTTGTCTCAGTAGACAGACACCCTGCCGACAGAGGTAAGGTGTCGAATTAAAAGAGGATACTAAAACACACAAAAGGGAGGAAAAGGAAATTGGTAAAGAATGATAGAACACTTAAGACAGAAACATGCAAAAGAACATTAAGAACAAACAGAGAAATAGTCATATTGCGTTTGTTCTCTTTTATTTAATTTCTATCCTCCTTTCTTGTACCTTCTTCCAAATACATATGGAATACCTCTAAAAGAAAAAGGTTTTCCTTAAAGAGATAAAAGTTTTAAAGTAACGGAAATTGATAAAAATAGACTACTTGTTGCAAATTTTATGAGGACACCTCATTTTGTGCATTGGATTTTTCCTCTTTCTCTAGATGGCCCTTCTTCGTTAAATTTGCCCCTATTATTTTGTTCATTAATCTCCACTTTAATAAATGAAAACTATAAAAGAAATGTACAGAAGAACACAAAAACATTATTTTTGGGTATAATAATAATTGTCTATGAATAATAAGTTTGTAAAAATGTCACACATGTAATTGAATAGTAAAACTATTTTATGAAATTCCTTTTAAATGTGTTTTAGTAATATAATCCATATTTACTATCAATCTTTCAAATTTGAGAGTGAGTCTTGTACTTTAACGAACTAAATCTTATTAATCTAGGCTTGAAGAAGAGATAAAGCCACTTTGGTTGACATATCAACAACAGTTTCCCTCATGTGGCCTGACCCCTCCATCTTCCTCTGTCCTTTCACCATTCTTCTCCTCTCACTCGCACACTTGCTGTTATCGGCTCCTTTCTTCTCCTAGCATCTCAGGTTAATATCAAACCATTACAAGAAATGGTAGATGGTTTGTAAAGCCCTCAACTGCGGGCATACATTATTAATGTTATCAACGTATTAGACATTAAAAGGAGGACAGAAGAGAGAGGCCTACACACTTACCGAAAAACTGTAGGACTCAAAGTTCACAACTAAAACACAAAAACACATAATTATGCAATTTTCAGGGAACTTCAGTCCCCTTGTATAGCAGAAGAAAGTAAAACACAGACTGGACTATGGAATCACGGCTAGAGGTAGTTCATGGTCACTTAAGACATATATTTAGTACATGGTTTAAATTAGGAGGGATAGCCAGCACACTTACCTAGGTGATACTGGAGTAGAAATTGTTTAGATATAGCACTAAAAAACACATAAACACATTTTTAAGGACAAGCTTTCACTGTCACAGACAGCTTCATCAGGTCAGGAGAGTAGACTCCTATATCTAAACAATTTCTACTCCAGTATCACCTAGGTAAGTGTGCTGGCTATCCCTCCTAATTTAAACCATATATTTAGTACCGTGACCATGACCTACCTGTAGCCGTAATGCCGTAGTCCAATCTGTTTTACTCTCTTCTGCCATACAAGGGGACTGATCTACCCTGAAAATTACATAATTATGTGTTTTGTTGTGAACTTACAGGCCTACAGTTTTCTGGTATGTGATGGCCTTGACCTTCTGTCCTCCTTTCAATGTTTAATTTAATAGAGCCATTCGACCCAATTTTTCCTTTATTTACTAAAATTATTGATAATAATCATCATTATCGCAATGTGGTAATACAACGCTAGCAGAGAGTTGTCCAAAGTCCTGTTAATTTGTTTTATCTTTTTCATTAAATGTAGCAAACCATTTTTCCTACTCATATTTTAAATAATGAACTAAAAGATCAAACAATATTTATAAACATCAACATTAATTTAAAACAATTTTTTTTAAGTATTAACTGATACATAAACTCAAATATCGAGATAAAGATTAATATCCTATTATCTCTTCTCACCGGTTCAGTCTTGCCACCTGACGAGTGGTTGACCTTGAAAGATTGTCTCGCTCGCTAACCATTCTATTCTGCTTCACTTCCCTTAACCTCCACCAATTTGCAGTATCTGTTTACCTAGGGTCCACACTCGGCAAACACCCCCTCTGATAGTGACAGCACATGGCACAAGGTTGTCTGCTGTCGAATTTCACACGGCCGGGTCACCCGGATCTGCTGTGCTTTAAAACATCTGCGGCCCAAATGCGGATCATCAGCTGTCGCTGTGATCATTATCAACCGAGCATTCATTTAAACAGGGAATAGTGATTTATGCAACATTGCTTACTGATACTAGAAGAAAGTTCCTAGTGTAATGTAGCTATCAGTGTACTCGGTGAGTCAGCTATGCCATGTAGATGGGCCCCACAAACACTGTCTAGTTTGTGACAGTCTATAGTACTGGGGCCGTCAACGTCGTGGGCGGGCTAGCACAGTCTGGGCCAGCTATGCCATGTAGATGGGCCACACGAACACTGTCCCGTCCCTGACAGTTTCTAGAGGGTCCCTAGTGTAGTGAATGACCTCGTCAGGGCCCAACGCATGACGGGCAGGTACGGCGATGTTGAGGTTGATGGGCTGCTGGTCGCTCTCAGCCATGTGATCGTCGGGTAGGATACTGTCCGTGGTCTGCTCTGATTGGATGGTGATCTCCGTCACTGGTGTCATGTGAGACATAGCCTAGGGAAAACACCCGTCTAGTTAGCACCCGGGGTCACTATTTGTCGATTCAAACATTCAAGTGGTGATGGTGGTGTTTGTACCTGCATGGTGTGATGTTGCGCGAGTCCTGTGATGGCCGCCTGCTCCTCCTGGTCCACATCCTCCATCTCGTCTGGAGTTTCCAGTTTGGTGGAGGACAGAGTCCCCCCTCCTCGGGACCCACGGTCTCGCTGGTGGGTGTTGAGGTGGCGCTTCATGTCCGACCGCACTCTGAATGGTTTGCCGCACACCGGGCACGGATGAGGCTTCTCACCTGGTGGAACAATCGTTATTCTCGTGCACCGGCCAATCAGTGTAATGTAACACAACTATGAGAGACAAGCTGGTGGCTAAGTGAGTCAGGCTACTAAACTCATTCGTAAATTATGGGCAGCATGAAAATCTAAGGGGCCAGTGGCCATGTTGCTTGCAAATGTCATAAATCCATAAGAACAACTCAAGAACTGTCCGGTATTTATTCTCGGTCGGTTATGGTAGCTAAATATATTTTCTGTATTGTTTTGTTGAAATATTCAACACATGGTATAGTGAAAGTAAACTAAAATGGGGGAGGGGGGGAGGGGAGAAATGTGTGAAGGGTCCAATGCCCAAATGTGACATCTTTCTCTTTCTTCTGGCTTCTAAAGTAGAAAGGCATACACACACACATATGCATGCACGCACACATGCACACATACAAAGTTTTTATATTTTTGTATTATCCTTTATATAAAAAAACTAGAGTTAAAAATATAAGCCAAACACTTTGAAAATTACTAATCTACTCAATTTTTAGCTAGCAAAAAATGGTTAAAGCACCGTGGTAACCCGTTATTGAAGAGTTTCAGACACACATGGGATGTTTGGAATAAGGTACAGTAAAGGTGAATATAAAGATATAAAAAGGAACAAACACAATTTCCCTCTCTAGTAGTAGAGCTGACTGCAAGTGTGTCAGAGGATAGGGAACATCACAATTCTACTAATCACCAAAAGCACTTGTTCAACTAATAACCGAATAGTATGTGGCTCGCCTGTATGAATGCGCCGGTGGTTCTGCAGGTACGACGAGGCTCGGAAGCTCTTGTTACAGTACTCGCAGCAGTAGTTTTTCTCGCCGGTGTGAATGCGCCGGTGCACAATGAGCGAGTATTTGCGCGCAAAGTCCTTGCCGCAGTATTCGCACTGGTAGTTCCTCTGAGCCGTGTGTATCGAGATGCGGTGGTACTTGAGGTCCCCCCACTGCCTGAAGTGGCGGCCGCAGCTCTCGCACTTGTAAGGTTTGTCCCCCGAGTGAAGACGCATGTGAACCTAGACCACACAATTCATTAAGACATAAGGATGTCTGGGGCTTGGCCTGAAATTGACAACATTTTGTAGAGCTAGATAAACGTTTCAATTCCATGAAATGTGTAAATACAGGTGACATCGTTAGTAAAAACTAATCATATTAATGCCGCGGTAATGTCGGTAACTTGACCGGTGATATTGTTAGTAACAACTAATGTGTAGTCATGCCATGATAAGGTTGGTACCTTGAGCGCACTCGCAGCAAAGAAGCTCTTGCCACACACCTCGCACTGGTGCGGCCGCTCGCCCGAATGCGAGCGCAGGTGGTACACCAGCGAGTTGCGGTGGTTAAACACTCGCCCACATTGGGGGCAGGTCAGAGTGAGGGAGCCAGCCCGCTTGTGTGAGCTCCTAGAGTGCTTGCCTGTCATTGAGAAGGGCCCCCCACCTTTCCTCTTGAGAGGGATAATGATCCCGTCGCGGCGGTCGTGGAGATCCAGGTGCTCCGCCCTGACATGCTGGGTCAGAGTATGCCGGCTCTCGTAGATGTCTCCGCAAAGTTCGCAAATGTGATCCTCCTCGCTGGTGAGTCCGTCATGGGACACCTGATGGTGCTGTGCCTCTATAGCCTATAATATACACGCACTTTCAACCGAGTACCCGTAAGCGCAATATACTTACTTCAAAACACTCGAGATAAAATACTCTTTATTTTCTTTCAGTGAGCTCTACTTATGGACATGTCATGAGGATGGAAGAAGAAAGAATCCCAAGGAAAATAATGGAGATGAAGTGTGGAAAGAAAATACAGCAAGAGAAACCAAGAAAGAGATGGAAGGAGCAGATAACAGAAAGTGTGCGAGTGAGAGGAGAAGAATGGTGGAAGGAAAGGCGAGGCTGGGAGCATTTTAATAAACTGACCTGACTCGGCCACAAACTGGAAACTGATGATGATGATGATTTAATGAGTTTTACTTTCAAATATCTTTTCATTTTTGGAAAAACCAAAATTTTGAGAGTTTTCATATATGTTATCTTATGAGTAAAGTGGTCACCATTTCTTGGCAACTTACGTTGATCAAAAAGTTGTTGTTTGTATTGGGTTGAAGTCATCGAAAGTGCTTTTGAGAATATTATGATGATGATGATTTTATTTTCCACAATACGAGATCAAAACAATTGAATACATTTAACAAGATTAGAAATATTATCGAGATTATTAAAAAAAGGAAACGTTTTAAAATGAGAACAATTAATATTTCAATCAAATAAATTATTGTTTAATTAGTGAAGGAAATAGAAAGTTGACCTGGAATCTTGTAATAGGCCAATTGTAACCTTTGACTTTGATTTTAGTTGAGTAAACTACCCTTTATTTTGGCAAAACCCCTCTAGGGAACCTTATGAAAACCTTAGATACCAAGTTTTAACCCGATCAATAAAATGGTTTCAGCTTTAAGCCGAGATAAAGACGCAAAGAATGATAAGAGACGAATGATCTGATGAAAACCTATTTTCGATTTAGGGGGTCATGAAACATCCATATCCTTTAAAATCCTGAACGCAGTTTTTTTGGTGATTACAATACTTCCTTTCTTCAAGAGGTCGCGGTAAAGTTAAAAAATTAGACTGATAAGACAAAATGAAAAGCAGCTAAAAAGCAACAAATACTGTTCCACTCAAACTAATGTATATTCTTACCTGCAGGTCAACCTCTGTGGCGTGGAGGTCCTCCTCTCGGTACCATACCTTGTCCACTCCCGGCTTGAGTCCTCGGACAGGCGGTAGACAGGTCATGTCATCACCCGAGTCGTCTTCCACCCCTACCCCCACCCCTCTAATACCCTCCATCAAGTCCTCGGGTTCACTGAACTCCTCTATCTCCTCCTGCTTCGGATGAGCCACACTCACGTGCGTCTCAAACGTCCTCTGGCGGCGGAACGTCTTGCCACACTGGGGGCATGTAAGGGGGGGAGGGAGGGCCCCCACGAGCTCCGGCGCTGGCTTTCCCACTTCTATCTCTCCTCCTTCGACAGACTTAACAGGGGGAAGCACACACTCTTTGGAAGTGTTTTGCTTGGAACTTGTCTGGACAGCGTCAAGGTCGTTGATCACCTCGTCATTATTATTCAACAAGACGGGCTCGTAGTGCGACTTGAGGTGCTCAAAGAACTTGAGCTGATTGGCAATAGCCTTCCCGCACAGCTCACAGTTGAAGGAGGGCTTCTTGGCGGCGCTAGGCAAGTGCGTGAGTCGGTGCGAGGTTAATGCCGCTTGATTTACAAACTGTTCCCCACACTTGTTACACTTGAGACACTTGTTGAGAATGCTTCGAGAAGGAGATGACGCCTTCTTGAGGTTCTTTAGCTTGCGAGAAATGCGCTTCTTGTGAGGGAGGGAGCGCCGCGACGGCCGCAGATGAGTTTCCAGGTCAAAGTCTGAGTCGTTGTCATCATCTTCGTCACGGCCATTCTCTTCGCTGTCATCTCCGAGGTCCTCGTCCATGCCCTCACATTTGATACCATATTCCTCCTTGAGCTGCTCGGACAGAGTGGTCACTTGGTTTGGGGTTATCTGGGGCCTCCTGGTGCCTATAGGATGACTTGAGAGCACCTTCTTGAGTGGGGGAAGCGGAAGTTGTGGCTGGTACAGCTTCATTGTCTGTGTGTCGGCGCCGTGATGCTCCAGCAGGCTCTGTTGCACCGCCACCTCTTCCTCCACAGCCTGTATGAAACTAGACACCATCGCCGACACTGTGGGCTTGTCCACGATAGACACCGGGGACATCGCCCCCAGTGAGGCTATCTGAGAGTGGTCGGCCAGAGACACCGGTATGTGCTGGTGCATCTTGGCGAGTTGCGTCACAGACACCGGGGACATGGCCCCCAGTGAGGCTATCTGAGAGTGGTCGGCCAGAGACACCGGTATGTGTTGGTGCATCTTGGAGAGCCGCGTCACGGACACAGGAGACGTGAACCCTGACAGTCCGGCCGTGCTCACGATGGTGTTGGAGTCCGACCCCACGTGGTGTTTCTGTTGATGAACGAGCTGCACCGCCACCAGCGCCGCCGCTAGCTTCTTGTCTTCCTCGGTGAGATGGTCCGTCAGGATAGCGTCTGTGTCGTAGTGGTCCGAGATGTACTGATGGGCGGCGTGGGAGAAGTCTGGCGCTGTTCCAGCAGAAACAGGCACCATCATGTCCACCACCATTCCTCCGTGAAGTACGTGGTGCTGGATTAGCTCAGTGTTGTCCACCTGCTAGGAAATAAATCAACCGCACAACTAACTTGGCTGCACGATCACTTACAAACCACTTGGTGTTTAGTTGCTGATGGACTCACCAGAGCTTTATCCAGGCTGACATCGTCAGACACTCGATGGATGTTGATGTACTGGGTACTGATGAGCTCGGTAGCCCTCGGTTCATCAACATCCGCAACTGGTTTGCTCTTGCTTGGATCGGCGCCGCATAGCTTCACCACCTCAGAGCGGATGCTGGGGACTATAGAGTCTAAGACTAACTGGGAGTCTCGATGGGCCGACACAGACGGCAACCCACCAGAATCTTCCATGTTTGCTATTGTTGCCAGTCTGAGTGTGTCTACTGTTCTACAACACAACAGATCTCTACAGCTTGACATGTGTCTACAACACAACAGATCTCTACAGCTTGACATGTGTCTACAACACAACATATCTCTACAGCGTGACATGTCTCTACTAAAACAACAGATCTCTACAGCTTGACATGTGTCTACAACACAACAGATCTCTACAGCTTGACATGTCTCTACTAAAACAACTAGATCTCTACAGCATGACATGTCTCTACTAAAACAACAGATCTCTACAGCATGACATGTCTCTACTAAAACAACAGATCTCTACAGTGTGACATGTCTCTACTAAAACAACAGATCTCTACATTGTGACATGTCTCTACTAAAACAACATATCTAAATTAAAAATGTGCTAAATTAAGTCAAGCAATAGTGCTTGTCAATGTTGCGCAAAATTGCTTGGAAAAGCATTGATTTGAGAACTTGCGTAGATGTTCATCCATATAACCTGATCTATATGTTTGTAAACTAATTTAGATGGTAAAACTACAAGCATTCAACAAAGACAATTATTGTCTCATCTAAACACATATCAAACTCTCTTTAATGAAATTATATGACATACCGTAACTATCACACAATGCACAACTGAGAGCCTCACAAAGTGATATGTTAAAATGGCTTCAGATATATTTAAGCATGCAATAAATAATGTTTTAATATAAAGTATACCAACCTTACATTTCTAACCAGCTTTTTGTCAATGAATAAAAATGTATATCTAAATTGGAGATGATTATAGAGTTGAAAATATTTTGGAACTAGAAATGGAATAAAATGATGTGTATGTGAATACTGTTATGTTAAGATATTTTAAGAAAATCATCGTCACATGGGTTGGAAAGGTTTGGCTGTGAAAACATATACCGGTAAACCATTGCATACTCAAATATTTTTGGTTCCTTGTTGGGACATTTCCGTTCCTTTAAATAGGCCTACTGACCATGTGTTGTATAACTTACCGGGACATAAGTTCTACTGTGATTTAGGTGAATAGGTGTTCGCAGCCTTGATTGTGAATTTATTTTTATTTTTGTTTTATTAGACTTCAAAGGTACTTTATGGTTTACTGTGTTGATTTGAATTTTGAATTGCCACTATTTTTCAACTACTTCCCCAATGAGAGGCCTTCCTCTCTCCTGATTGGACCTCTTTTCATTACTGGCGGTTGTCTTTTGACTCTCCAAGAAGCAACATGTTTGTTTAGTGCAGTGTTGCCAACTGTATGATCTGGATACTACTTTTGATATAATTTCACCACCTGTATAATCCAACTTTAGGATATTTTCTAAAAGTAATATCCTGTGGCCCTGCTAAAAAGTAACTAATTTTACATTGTTTTTTTTTTAATTGTTTATGAAAATTGGTGGGTTTATCAATATAATGGCAGAAAGTAATATCTTATCACTCAAAATACAAACCATTTCAGGTCCATGTACTATCATTAGAGACTATAGAGTTGGCAACACTGGTTTAGAATGCCTCAATAAAGCTGGCTTAGCAAGGATCTAACTTGTCATTTAATAAAGCAACATTCATCAGGTGAGTCATTGTTGTAATTTCCACAGTCCACTTCTCTATTATACCTGCTAGTCCATCAGATTGTTCAAAATTTATAATTTTCAGGAATGAAGTTTAAGCACCTCACCATAAACACAATGTACAATAGCCCCGTGGCTTCTTTGGTGCTGACTGACAGCTCACAGCTGACTTCTGACAGTCAACATTTAGGTGTATACCTACATTTTGACTGCCAGAAGTGACAGCTGCTAAACACATGTTTTTGCATATCAAATGGTTCGGTGTAGGGATACATAATTTGGTCTGGTAACTTTTCAAAGCTGTCAGTTAGCACCAAAGAAGCCATGGGGCTACTGTATTTTAATTAAAATAGGAAATCATAAAAAATAATGCTTATTATATTCACAATGAAACAAATTGGACGATCAAGTTTTACTGAAATTATATTTAGATAGTATATATGAAATTATTTTATTATTACAACATTTAGCTAACTCACCAGACCTAAATATTCTTGACGAACATGCGGTTGATCCACGATTCCTTACGATATGACATAATCCGTCATCTTATACTTATTTACTCTATGGCATTAGGAACCCAAAAGTTCATTGTCACGCTTACAAAAATTCACTACACGCTACTCCTTCAGGTCTGTCCTCATGATATACTTCCATCTGCATCTAGGTCTTCCCATTGGGCCGGTCAATACCTTGTACAACGTTCTAGATTCTCCCATTCACTCTGCGAGTCCTACTCACCATAATCTACGAGCCTTGATTATCCTACAAATGTATTGTGATATGTAGGCCTAAAGGGTATTTAACTTATAACTATGTAACCTTCTCTCCTCCCCAGTATCTGGCTCCCTTTTAGGACCAAATATCTTCCTAAACACCGTGTTTTAGAACACCCTAAATTTGATTTCTTCATGTAAGGTAAGAGACCATATTTCACACCCACAAAGAACCTGTAAAATTCATGTTTTGTATATTCAGAGTTTTAAATTCCTAGAGAGGTGACATGTCCATAACTTACTGACCGATTTCCCAACTATTATTCTTCTTCTGATTTTCAATTTAATATTGTTACTACTAGTTAAAATTGTTCCTAAATATTTAATCTCATTATCTCTGTCAAATGAATGTTGTTCGCAGTAATCTCTGGATTATTGACCCCAATTTGTGTTCTCTGTGAGATCATTATACGTCTTTTCAGCGTTCATTTCTAAACCTATTTCTTTACTAGCCTCTAATACAGCTTCCTTATTATTTCCCAACAAAGCTAAATCATCTGCATATCCTAATAGCTGCATTGTTCTAGCCAATTTAATGTCGTTGACATGCTGTTTTTCGGCTCAAGCAATATGCCGTCACTTAGGTGAGTTTGGTTCTGAATTATTCACTATATAACTAAAGCTTTTTTAATAATCTTGACTTTAGTAAGCCATCATTGGATTCTCTGCAGTTTTGCGAATGCAATTATTGTATAATTTTTTTTTTAAACTAGAATAATAGGTATGGTTCATGGGTTTCATCTTCATACAATTGTTTTAAATTATTAAACAAAGAAAAAAAATGTCATATTAGTATGATGCGTGCTATCCCCGATCCAAGTTAACAATAGTCCAACTAGCTATTGAAGAGGTGATAGCATTGGCTCCCCTGGCTAATGAAAATATGTTAGCATTCAGCTTAGAAGACTGAGATAACACAATTTATTGCCTATAGCTATTGGGAGAATTTTTAATATTTCCACAGCTTTTTGGCGAAATTGGACTTGAACACCAATGCATCCTAGTTTAGCTATATCCATCCCAATAATAAGTTATTGTTTGATATTATAAATTTTACAACTTTAATTGAATATCAACCTGACACAATGGTGTCAGCCTATCAGCCCTTGTAATATAAAGTTTAGGCCTAGACATTTTTTCTTTTGGGATTTTCAAATAATTTTATTTATTAGCAATTTAAATGGATCAACTTTTAAGTAAATATTACATGTATATACGCCATTCTGTAAAGTGATCCCTACATTAAACGTTATTGGTGAAAGTGGACAGAGTCGGTGAATACTCTTTAGAAACAGGCTTTCCTCGGCCATTAGGTAAAACGATCATGACAAGTTGATGTTATCTAGAAACGCATTATTATGTATTAAAATTAAATAATAGTTCCTAAGTACATATTCTAGCGAATATAAATGTAATTATTTGAACTTGGCGCAAGCAGATATTTCAATCCATGACAAGTTAAATAAGTCAAAGAGAAGCCATATCTAAAAACAATTGATAATCGTTCCTTGGTGTGGTTGCAAGGTCACTTTTTCTCTCAAAACTTAACACATTTGAACACCAAAAAATCAAAATTAGCCCAATAAAACTTTCGACTTACCGTCTCAAAGAAACCCTCATATATCCTAGATCATCCTAAAGTGTTTCAAAACTTCCATTAACTAATAATAAGTAGAAATAGGATAAATCTATCGAAGTTTGTACGAAAATATGACAACAGTGTCTCCATCAACCTCAACAAACAATTATCCGTTAGATGGCAGGGCAGTCGACAAAATGGTGGAATGACAGATCTGTTGTTTTTGAGTTAGGTTAAAAATTTTGACACTTTTTATTTGTGGTTTTTTTTCCTCAAAAAAAAAAGGTAAAAAATTAAGAAGGGACCATTCAATTTATATGTCGCCTTACTACCCATTTAAATGCGAAATATTCGTTATATTGATTCTGCTTAGATTGAGGTGCTCAAGATCATGGCTTTGTACAAAGACATTTAGGCCCTAAGTAAAGGGTTTTGAAGATGATATTTTGAAGGACGATTTAAAATACAATAGTGGTTAGAAATGTCTGGTTCAGGAGTCGAGTCAGCTGCGGCTTTAATCCTCCAGAGAGGAGTTGATCTCGACAACAAGAGAAGATACACAGAGGCTTTGGTGTGTTACCAGGAAGGATTACAACTGCTCGTCAACATATTGAAAAGTAATGTTATTAACACACTGTAATTCTAGTACATGTATGTTGCTTGACTTCCTTAATAAAAATATTATTTATAGAGCATATTTTTCAATTTGTTTGGACCTAAACTAACTTAAGAATAAACTGCCAATATAAGTTTTAGGAGGGGGAGGGTACACACAGACTTAAACCTTCTTTTGGAAGAAAAAAAAAGATTTATAGTGACATAAACACTTCCAAACAACTTTAATAGCCTAATAATAACAAAATACTCTATGTCTACACCCTGCGAGCGATCTATACCGACCAAGCGACTGCCGTATGTTGGCAAAATAATGCCAGCATTTGCGAATAAAGGACACGTGGTCAGAACAACGAACACCCCGACCCTTAGTCTCAGTTTTCTAAATCGAAGCTCCTACTTTTTCATTCAAGTAACTCCTCATTTGTCCCCACGAATCTGAGCCGAACTCTGTTCCAGACTTACTGCTTCACAGACACATTCTGAAAGTGCGGGGGATTGAACCCGGGACCTCCAGATTTAAAGTAATGAATTCTGAGCACTGGACCACGGAAGCGGTAGGGGCTTAATAAACATAAAATAAAAATAGTTAGGCTAACTTGACAACTTTTATAAATGATAATGGTTATTGGTTTCTTGGTTAAGACATAAGGGAATGGAACACAATTTACAAATGTTTAAATATTTTTTCTTTTCCAAAAGAAATGTGTTTTTTATGTTCAAAACACGCCTCCTACCTACCTAGAAGTCATGTGGTTAAGTTAGGCCATGTTTTGCAACAATACATTAAGAGAATCAATCTGAGAACTCTCGTAAATATCCATCCATACAAACCTTCAAAAACTAATTTGGATTGTAATATTCCAAACCTTCTAAAAAATATTCCAAATTCGTCTTTTATACTACTTAATCAAAGTACATGAAGTCACATGTATCACACATGCTGATCACAGCTGTAAACCTCGCAAAGTAAAATGCAGTCATAAATATGCTTGTGCGGAATAATGGTAGGCCCTACAGATATTTTAACGGCATCAATTACCGGTAATCTTTTTATTACTATCGACATCCCAACCTTTCAATTTACCTAAACTTTTTAATCTTCCATGTGTCAATATTCTTTTCCTCCAACATTTCTTAGTAATACTCTCTTGAGTTATATTTATTCATTAATTAAGCTAATGGAGTATGGATGACGAAGGCAGACAAAAACAGGATATATTCCCACGTTTGCTTGGGGCAATAGTGGAAAACCATTTAGGGAAAAACTCCCTCGGGACACCCGATTGGGATTTGAACCCGGATATCCCCGTCATTATCATTCAGTCTAACCCTCAATGTTTTGTGTTTAACATTATCTTAACCATGTATGAGAGTTTTATGACCATGTTACGGTAAGTCATTAGAATGTGAAGGTATAGAGAAGAGGGCAGTGGAGAAAGGTTTTCTACAAGTGTGTAACAGAGCTGCTATGGAGAAGAGAAGTGACCCTAAAGTGTAAGGAAATGTTGTATAGAGCATACTTCATAACCATAGTAACGCATGCAGCGGAAACGTGGATTCTGGATAAAAGAGAGTCAAGGAAAGTGGAGGCCATGAAGAGCATGCTAGCTGTCACCAGGAGAGATAGGATTAGGAATGAAGATGTAAGGTCTAGAGTTGGGGTACATGAGATAGTGGAGGAAGCTAGGATGAGATGGTGAGGACACGTAATGAGGACGGACCCGGCCACAGGCTGGCAACAGTTGATGATGACGATGGTGGTGATGATAAGAATGTGTTCAAGAAAGTTTTTAAACACGGTGATACCAGTACATAGGAAAAAATTGTCTTTGTTATGCAAACAAACAAAACAATCTTGTTGGGGTAGGCCGTATTGCTAAAGGCATAACATCCTAATCTTACCCTGTTGAGTATTTAAGTTATATTTTATTGTTTAATATCTTAAACTAATCATCCTAATGTTTATATGTCAAGTGCTTTAATATGTTTATTGTTATTAAATAATGCTTTAGTAGTGTTTTTATTGTGTAATCCACCTCGGTGGCGTAGTTGGCTAACGCGCTTGTCGTGTTGAGCTCGACTGCTGAGGACGGGGAGATCGAGGTTCGAATCTCGGTCGGGTGAACTGAGGGTGGTTTTTCCTAAATGGTTTTCCACTCTCCCTCCACGCAAATGCGGGTTCACTTCCTCTAATTCAACCTTCCTAATTCCTAATCCATTAGAGTAATTAGTACTTAAAGCTTATAACCGGAACGGGTAGTAAGACGTGGTGCTTAATATATATATATTTATTGTGTAAACCCTTTAAAATAAGAATTAAAAAAGGGGTAAGCGTTCTATACCCTTACAAGACCTAACAGGGCAAATGTAAATCTTTCAGATGCGACCGACTCTGGCAAGAAGACCTATCTTCGCTCCAAGGTGGAGGGCTATATGAGTCGGGCGGAGAGACTCAAGAAGGTTGTCGAGGAGGAGAAGGACGCTGGAAAGTACCACGAGCAGATCCACATCGAGAGTGACTCCACGGGACATAGCTACCGGGCAGTGTTTGGACGATTCCTGGACGAGGAGGTCACAAGGGTGGATGTAGAGGATCCTTACATCAGGACCTTTCATCAGGTAATGTCCATATTGATGAGCATGCTGCTAATGCTGTGATCAGGACCTTATAAAGCACAATTTAGGGCCCGGCGTATCTTTCATTTTGGTCCAAACATTATTTTATGACCTTGAAACTAAATCTTTACAAGACAAACAACACTCATGGATGTTCATAGCTTTTTTCTTACATCTTCTTCTTCTTCTTCTTCTTCTATAGACCTAATGATGGTGTTTGAATTTCTGTAAATATTCAACAATAAATATTACAAAATAAAATTGTAATCCTTGATCTATTAAATTATGATTTTTTATAAATCTAGTTTATAACCATTATTTGAGTCAAGGAAAGCAGGTTTATTCTCTATACCCCAATTTTCTTATGAATAGACACATCTGACAACTAAAAAAAATCAGAATTGGTGGCACAGAGACCCCTCGACCCCCGTCGGCCGTTTCATCTGCTGATTGAGTTGGTTATCAGTTACACTAGGAATTATCATAACTATATATACCTATTTACAATAAATTATAGGTCTGCTAATGTCTAATAATAATCTCTTTCTGCTGAAACTAATCAGAATGTACATTCAGTTTACCCTCGAAAGTAGCAGTATTACCTTGACAGATTATACTATGGCGCTATCTTATAAGCTGCACCATAGTGGAACCAAGCAAGGTAAGCTTGCTACCTCTCAGGGTTAACGAAGAGTACCCGCTTGTATTACTTGTGGCTGATTACCAAACACTTGGTTCCTATAAGCCATCGATAACAAAATATTATCTTGGGAAGGTCATCAGTTCTTCAAGACAACTGGAAATATATCGCGGTGTTTGTCCGCAGTGTCAGAACCTGTTACGTCTGAGTGAGCTACTCGTGAAGTCTTGTAGTAACCTGCGCTCCATATGTCTGCTGACGAGTGTCGATGGCGGTTCTCGAGATCAGGCGCAGTGGCTGGACGCCATCAAACAGAACCTGCAGGTGTACAAGGTCACACTCGACGTCCAGTTCTCCGACACTCTTCATGACCGACAAATCAAGTAATAATTTCACTTGTAAAGGATGACCCTAGTAAATGTGAATCATTTCAACCCTCTTAGTGCCGCACTTCTAGCGAATTCGTCAGCAAAGATTGCCAGATTGGTTTCATGTTTTGTACATAGTAAGGGTGCCATGGCGATTTCATCATTTTTAAAAGGTTGTACAAACAAAAAAAATCATCAAACTGTTATTTATGAAGCAATTTTATAGATTGTTTTATCATTCTTATCTGAATTTACTGTCCTATGACAGAGAGGAATGTTATCATTCTAGTGACACAATACACTCCTACCTTATATATCGGGTAACGCCAGAACTATCTCAAACCCGCCTCGGTGGCGTAGTTGGCTAACGCGCTTGTCGTGTTGAGCTCGACTGCTGAGAACGGGGATATCGAGGTTCGAATCTCGGTCAGGTGAACTGGGGGTGGTTTTTCCTAGATGGTTTTTCATTCTCCCTCCACGCAAATGCGGGTTCACTTCCTATAATTTAACCTTACCCATTCCTAATCCATTAGCGTAATTAGTACATAAAGCGTATAACCCGAAAGGGTAGTAAGACGCAGTGCTAAAAAAAACTATCTCAAATCTGGAAAGCCGATCTTATCAACTTTTAACGATAAAAGGCAGAGCCATTTAGATCGCCTTGTGGGTTAATTTTCTACCAGTGGTGTTGGCTCCACAAATGATATAGCAAGCTCGCGCTATCAAGTCTGTATTTATATTCCTGAACGAGCGCACTGGAGCTGCTCTTTCTTCAGGTAAATGCTGGGACATTTCCTTTGAATACACCCTCATTATCCTGTCCCTTTATCTTACCATTAGAAGTCACTGATAGACCAGTATGGGAACAACTCTCTCAACCCTCGTATTAGACATGACTGCCGATGACGGGTCGAGTTATACTGAGGGTTGTTTGTCATAAATAGTTGTCTACTCTCTTTGCGCAAGTGTCTTCAGGGTGGCGTTGATCTGTCCTCAGGCTTAGCAACGGCTGGGTCATCAAGATTGGGCGAGGGCTCGACTACTTCAAGCCTCCAACTGGCAAGTTTTGTTTGGGTTTGTTTGACCTTGACTTTCGACAGTGCCACGAGACCACTGTGGATATATTCCACTCTAAGGACGTCAAGATGTCGTGGGGATGAGGCATCGTCACACTCGCCGAGGGCCGGGCCTGCGTCCATCTGTTGTCACTGGATAGTGTGCGCTGAACTATATTAGCTCAGCGAGATAAAGGACTTGACTGGGTATTCTCCTTGTGAGCTGAGGATGCTCATGATCAATCATCATCATCAACACTGTTTCCAGCCTGGGGCTGGCTCAATTTAGTCAAATGTCTCCATCAATTGACATTGATCAATGGTTTCCTTTTATATATGGTTTGTAAATAAAAAGTATTTTAAGAGTTTCTCTGTCATAAATTTTTTTATCTTTTTGAAAATCAATTTATTCTTTACCCTTTGCTAATTTCTCTTTTTTTTAATCGGTTTAAAGCTTTGGTTCACTTACTACTATTTTACTTATTTCAAAAAGATCAAATTGATACAACTCTATAAGGAAAACCTCTTTTCGCTTTATTAGGTAATTGTATTATATTTGTAAGAAGGTGCAGGAAAGGTGGATAAAAACAAAAAGGGGGACGAACACAATATGGCTGTTACAATTAAAATAAAAACACAGTTCACACTTTACACTGCTGCCAATGGACAAAGAGGTAATGGATGTCTCTTAAAGAAAATTGATCGTCACCGCCCAATCCCCCGACCTAGGTTTCATTCTATCGGAACTCATCAGGGAGGAGTGTGAAACGCGCAACGCAACTTCCTAAAAGAGAAAACCAAAAAACA
>CABEEJ010005503.1:5072-49362 GCA_901482245.1 Timema douglasi | reverse complement strand
CCAACATACTCCCCCACCCCCCCTAGCCCTTAATTGGCCCTTTGTTCACCAATTAAGATTTCCTTTGTGTAATCGGAATCGACAATCCTCCCTACTCCCCAGTTCTCTTGACCGAGAGTCAAACCTCGATCTACCCGTCCTCGGCAGTCGAGCTCAGCACGACTAGCGCGTTAGCTAACAACGCCACCGAGGTGGGTCGACGGGGAGATAAAGGTTCGAATTTCGGTCGGGTGTACTGAGATTTTTTTCCAAAATGGTTTTCCACTCTCACTCTACGCAAATGTGAGTACACTTTCTATAAATATGACCTTCATAATCCCTTAAACCACTAGCGTAATTGCTACATAAGCGTATACCCGAACGGGTAATAATAAGTGTAGCTAATAAAAAATAAATATCAAGATAGGTATTTTCAAATAATTGTTTTGAGTCATGAAACAAATCAAAACAGAACAAAAACTACACAAGCACTTTCTATTTAACGATTTATTTCAAATCATTTAACTGTAGATGTTTGTAAATAGTCTATAAGTCTACCCCGCTGATAGTCACGCAGAAAAAGGAAAGCGTAAGTGGGGATTTAGGGGAATCGGGAAAAGGTCAATGTTTTTGCAGTTTTTATATCAAAACATGTTTTTGGCCTAAATAATTAAAATATTTCTTCAGTACAAACCTAGTTAAATTTTATTCTCATGGTGATATCAACCGTTGTTAAATCTCTGTCATGAGAATAGATGCATTAAATAACAAACTTTTTAAATTAAGAGAAAAAATTGCCATCAAAATCCAGGACGTCCTTGACATATATTAAACTACTTCAAAACATAAAAAGTTAAAAATATTTGTATAAGTAAAGCCAGATATATATTTCTCACTATTTTTCTTTTATCTCGGAATTGAAACATTTCGCTTTGAACGTAATTTAAAATTAACATATTTTACAATTTTTTGAATTCTATATAAACAGGTTTATTACGTCTCACCTCAATTTTAAAATAAATTATTTCTTAAGGTGGGGGTGTATTGAACGCGAGAAAAAGCCAATGTTTTTGCTGTTTTTATAGCAATACTTTTTTGTCCAAAATATATAAAATATTGCTCTAGTAGAAACATAGAATTTAATATTTTTTAATTTTAATTTTAATCGTTGAATTTATGTCAAACTTTTTAAATGAAGATAAAAAAAGTTGTCATTTAATTCCAGCACACCCTTGACAAATATTCAAGAACTATGAAGCAAATTAAACTATATGTTTCTACTGGAACAATTTGTTCAGCACCGCATCTTACTACTTATTCAGGTTATACGCATGAAGAAATATTTTAATTCTTTCAACCAAAAAAAGTTTTGGTGTAAAAACTGCAAAAACACTACCCTTGATTCTCGTTCCCTACAGTCCCACCTTAAATAACGTGGGATTTCTGAAGGTCTGCAACGCTTCCCGGCACTCCAGTAGGCAGACCCCCTGTTAACTTTGGAGTGAGCCAGGCTCCTCCGGAACTGTTGTCTGCCTCCCAACCAATGTGCCACGGGGTCGGGCGAAGGCCGTAACAAATTGAGCCCTAGGGGTGTCCCTAAAGACGAAGAAAGGGAAGCGAACTGATGACATCACGCCGGGATGCCTCAAGCCAAACAATCGACGATCAGCTAGCCAGACAAATGGAACAGCTCGATCATGTCGAACACACTATAAATAAATATTAATGGCAGCTGAGGAATGTCTTGGCTTTTATTGTCTTCTTCCTCGTCCCCCTCCCCCGGGTCGTGGCTATGGGCGTTCGATCAATGCATGTGAATATGTGATTATGTCACACATGAGGCCAGAGAGGCGGAATCCAGAACTTGGCAAGCGTCTAACGACAACCCAAGGTCGTAAAGTGACAACAGCGCGCCCAGAGGGGAAGAGGGGTTAATTTACTTCACTCCCCTTGAACACCCCAAGAGAGCAAATTAATATTAGTAGGATCCAGTGATCTCTATTTTATACTGGATGTACATAAACATACGTATTGCCAAGGACCAAAGCGTGACGCCCAAGTGTATCGTCTGCTTCATTGTGGCGGGACTGATTTAATGGTTTCTTTCAATTTTCTTATGCGAAAACATGTATCTAATGAATAAAAGTGTTATTGTTTGAAAATAATAAAGTATTATACCACACTTGCCTGAAGATACATTTACATTAAAGGATATACAATTCGGTTTTACAGGTAATATTGTACAAATACGAATACAATCTTTAATATATTTAAATATGTAGCTAACATCCATGTTGTTTATAGTCTGCCAAGATTACACTTATATTTAAAGTTGGCTATTAGCTTGTATATTGGTTTCACAAACCATATTGTATTGAAAATTTGATAAATATCATGAATAAGTTATCTTAAAACTTGATTACATTTGTTTAAATGACAAACTTTGTGTAGTTGCCATGCGTTCTAACGAGCACTTAGGTTATAGGCTTGTAGAAAGTATTACTACTATATCACATTTTTTTTAAAGTTGGCTCATATCTTGTATATTGCCTTCAGAAACCATATTATGTTAAAAGTTCGATAACTACACTGAAACAAGTTAGCTAAAAACTGTGTTACATTTGTTTGAATGGCATACTTCCTGTATTAGTCTTACGTTCAAATGATAATTTAGGCTATAGGCTTTTAGGAAGTATGGTATCTATTAAACTCTGATTCAAGTAAGAATACCAATCTGTAAGGCTTTATTTTGTACCAGAATACTATCATATATTAGTATTTTGTCAGGATAAACGGCAATTTAGAATGGAGGTAGAAACTCCCTTCTGGAAGATCTTTTATCTTGCCTAAACACCACTATAGGGTAGGATTCTGGCAAGAGATAAAGCCTTCCAAACGAGATTCCTTCAAAAATCATTGTATATATTAGCCTTCATCAACTTATTTGAAATAAAAACTCACCAGTTTCAAACTTTATTATACTCTTTAAGGCTTTTACTAACACATTTATTTCATCTAACTAATCACACATGGATGTATCTCATATATTCAATCAAATTAATGAACGATTTCAAAATACCACTTTATCTTATATGGGTGTAAGAAAGAAAGAGATACCGAAAAGTTTCCTTCTCTCTTACACAAAGGTATGCAGCCGACAGCTCGAAAATTTCAGCCACAGATGTCCAGCCAGCTATATTATAGATACCAATGGTAGAATCTTAAATCATATGAAGTTTAACTAAAATATAGAGCACTAAAGATGTGTCTAATCTATAGGTTACAATTTCTTATTTGTTAAGGGGGTAGGAAGAGGCATAAAACAAAGTTTTTTTTAGGGATTTGCTATCTCACCCCTTCCAAACACACTACCCTCCCTTTCCCAATAAAGGTTTAAATATTGATGTCCTTAAGGGACATTTGGAAAGTTCATCCCCCAATTTTAAACATAAGCTATTTGGAGTAGTTTTACCAAGATATTTTTTGAAATTTGGATGCTTCTAGAAACTATTTGGAGAGGTCTTCCTTCAGCAAATTTTTGAAATTTGGGTGCTTCTAGAAGCTATTTTATAGCTCCTCGCAACTTCTCGAAATTATATGACTCTAGAAGCTATTTTAGGTGGTCCTCCTCGTGAATTTTTTAAAATTTGGATGACCCTAAAAGCCATTTAGAGTGTTCCTCATCTGATTTTTTTGGACAAATGCCTCTAAAAAATATTTAAAGTTGTCAAATCCGAGGATTTAAAAAAAAAATGAATGCATCTAGAAGTCATTTGGCGTGTGGTTTAATGCCTTATTTCAGCTTTATATTCGATAATATTAGATGATTTTAAATTTATCTGGGGGAAACGGGGACAATTATTTTCGTAGAGGGGACTTATTTCAAGAGACAATGCCACCTGCACCCCAGGTCCAACCGCAACTGGACCGTGTATAATTTTTTTTGTGTCTTCTACAAACATGTTTTACTGCCGTTTGAGTTGTATGCATTTTAATTAAACTAATGGGGTAAGGAAGATAAAGGTATAACTGAGAGGAAAGGCACCCGCAATAGCGTGGAAGGAAAGTGATAGACTATTTAGGTAAAAAAAAAACCACAGTACAACCGACCTGGATTCGAACCCCTATCTCTTAGAGATATACAATGCAAAAGGTATGCCTTAACAAGTGGTATTCAACCAGAGCATCACGTACCCCCGGGAGTACGTAATATCTAATATATATGCCTATTATTTCACGATAAACACTTAATAATCATGTATGGATTTTTTTAGAACCACGTCTTAACACCCAATTGGGTTATCCCAAGGCCATCTTTAGAAATATATTAAATTTAATTGAATTGCATTTTTTGAAAGCGTTTAAAAGATTTAAATCTAGGCACAGCCAATAAAATGTGACATTAGTGAAGTTGAAGAATAGACAACCGATTAACTGGGGTGTGCAACTTCATAATAACTATACTCACATCTTCTCATTGCGGGTACCTACGACGTGTATATAACCTCCTAGTGTAAACCTTGGGCAACGCTCTGTGCCACTAAAGCTTCAAATAGTCTACACATAAGGGGACTGAACCTGCCTGAATGCCAAGTCCCTCCCGGTCATAGATACCATACAATAGAAAAAAAACTGGGATGTTACGTATATTCTAGAGTTCGGTTGGCTTGCCAGCTATACTTTTGTTTTTTTAACAGCACGTGTTACTACTCATTCGGGTTATACACATACGTACTAATGACGCTAGTAAATGAGGGATGAGGAAGGTTGAATTAGAAGAAGTACACCCGCATTTGCGTGGAGAAAATTGAGAAGAAAATTGGGAAAAAACCACCCTCAGTACACCCAACCGGGATTGAATTCCAATCTCCCCGGTATCGGCAGTCTAGTCTATTGCGAGAGAGACGCTTTCTTAAACCACGTGACCACTGAAGCGGGTAAGCTGTGTGTGTTAAAACCAGTTGTTTCAGGAAGTGCAATGAAGGGGTCTGAACCTAAGCACCGAGTTCTCACCAATTAATGGTAAATTATCGTTTCAGAGCATTTTAATGTCTTGTAATGTAATTGAACAACGTGGAAGGTGAAGGTTGGGTTTCGAAACCCAGAAATGGGCTCTGGGAGAGCTTTTTTTCACTGCGCTTTTGTCGATGACGAGGAATGGAACGTTAAACCACATGTGATAAGGGGCAGTTCTTAAATTACTTAGGGCTTTTTTTCATAATGTTCGCCCCCCATAACCACCCCCCTACGTAAAGTGTCTTAATATTTTCCCGTCACCCGCTCCTCCCCCTTTATCTTACGTATTTTTTGACCCACCTCGGTGGCGTAGTTGGCTAACGCGCTAGTCGTGTTAAGTTCGACTGCTGAGGGCGGGGATATCGAGGTTCGAATCTCGGTCGGGTGAACTAGGAGTGGTTTTTCCTAAATGGTTTTCCACTCTCCCTCCACGCAAATGCGGGTTCACTTCCTCTAGTTCAACCTTCCCATTTCCTAATCCATTAGCGTAGTTAGTACTTAAAGCGTATAACCCGAACGGGCAGTAAGACGCAGTGCTTATTATTATTATTATTACGTATTTTCTATGGTTTGGTAAATTATATTATTTTAGTCGTTTAGTAATTTTTTGATGAAAAGCTTGGTAAGTTACTAAAGCGAGTGATATGAAATTTTAGAATACTTTTTTAAGCACCGTGTCTTAATACCAATTAGGGTTATATGCTTACCTACTAATTACGCTTATGGTTTCGAGGATGAGGAAGGTTATATTAATAGGAAGTGTACCCACCTTTGCGTGAAGGGAGAAATGAGAACCATTTCGGAAAAGCCACCCTCAGTTGGCAGTCTAGTCCACTGGGAGAGTAGCACCTTAGACCATGAGGTCACCAAAGTGGGTTAGAATACTCTAATTACATTAAAATTATGTGTAACTAATCACAAGTAAATTAAATATAAGTACAATTTTATATATAGTATATTTATTTTCTGACAAAAACTTTTAGATTTTGTATCACCATGAACATTGATTAAAAAAACTTCCGTAAGAAAACTAAAGAAATTACTGTTCTCCCTTCGCCTTTGAAAAAACCCATACATAATTTTAAGGACAGTCCTTAAGTCCCACTGAGGTGCACTAAGTCGAGATTAGAACCTTGACCTCTTCTTCACTATCAATAGAGTATATCGAGAGACCTACCCTTAAACCGGATGACTGGCGAGGCCAACAGGTCGGGAGAAAATAAGTAGCTAAAACTTAAATCAGTAATACTGCGTCTATCTTTTATGAAGGTTTTTTTTCTAACATAAAATTAATTTGCTAGTAATGGGAGAAAACTCATTAGTCATTACTAATGTTTGCGAGCCTTAACCTCTCTTTATAATGCCATGTTCAACTTGAAATTACAAGTAGTTTTAAATGAACAAACACATATTTTCGAAAATTAAGATGTCTCTTGAGTAAGCGCTCTCGTTCTATCTCAATCACCCCCTTACCCTTTCATCAATCCAATGCAAAAGGTATATTGGGCCAATAAGGTGAATTCCCTCTCATCCTCCAGCTCATGATTAGCTAGGAGTCTCACTTGACCTTGGAAGAGAGAGAGAGAAAGAAAGAGCGAGGGAGAAATTCCTCCAGTGACATATCTCATTTCGCAAACTACAGCTCTGCTCCTATTAAAGAGTAATGGACTTGCAGAGGCAACCAGTAGTCTAATGTTTCCTTGCATGTTCATGCAGATTAACGTTTCTTTAGTTGCATTTATTAATGATGTGACCTGAAGCTGGGGCGTGTTCGTGGACCCGTGTGAGTACGGTTGAAATAAATCCTGTGAACAACAAATTAATGTGCATGTGTTTGCAAATAGACGACATAAGTACTACATATTAGTCATAATGGACCTTAAGTCGTGATATCTTTTTGTGTAAGAAGCGTTCAAAGCACATAAATATTTATTAAATTTTTGTTTCCAATTTTTCGTACACAAAACACGCACATTACAAATTAGGAATCATCTTGGCAAGTAGGGTTCTCCAGTAACATGGAGGTTGGGGTTCGAATCCCGGTTGGATGTATTTAAATAATTTTTCTTACGTGGTTCACTTTTTTTTTAATGATTTCATGTATTCTATAAATATTCTACCTTCCCTCTCCATTAAAGTAAACATGTTGATAACCCGAATGGGTAGTAAGACTCGGTGCCTGGAGGGAACAAAAAGTAAAAGTAAGTAAAATATTCAAGGTATGACATGTTTAAAAAAATAAATATCAGTAAACAAATGGAAATGCAACTTGTTGAAAACACTTGCAGACAAAATTGATCTCCACTTCTCAAATTTTTGACATGTTTCAGACGCAATTATTATTTCAGTCAACTAGTAAGTCCAGAGCGCTAAAGAACCTTTCTCAACTTGCGAAACAAACAGTTCCTAGACACTAATAGGTTGGTAACATTTCACAACATTGTAGCAATTAGTCAAGTTTATTTCGTTCAACACTTTTGTATTCCAAATTGATTTATCGTCAACACCTGCAGAAATACAACGCGACAAATTTCCCACGGAACGTTTCTCATAAAAACGAATAACAATTAGTATTATAACATCAAAAGGGCGTTGCTTTCGGTAAGAACGTCGTATCATTATTTTAATAGGCTTTTGTCATAAATGCATGCAGAAGAAATAAACACGCGCGTGGTAAAGATACTTTTTTTTTCAAACACTCTTTCTTTTTAACCTATCCATCTAATAGAAAAGTAATTTTTTATTTACGATATTTTGTTAATGCCACACACAAGCACAAAAAAACAAACAAAAAAAACCCAACAACAACACATGATTCTGTCATCTCACCGATTTGTAGACCACGATATAACCAGTACCATATGTGAATCATTTGAAATTAAAATGTGATGAACATTCTTACAGTCTCACTACTCGTTCGGGCAGTACGTATATATTATATTAATTACGTTAATGTTGATGGGAGTAAGACGATAGATGTGGGGGAAATGTACCCGCATTGACATGGCAGGAGAAACAGGTAGGATGAAAGACCTTCAGAGCAACCTGCCAATATTTGAATCTCAACCTCCCGTCACCGGCAAGTCAAACTAAATGAGCTTGATATTATCTTATACTACGTGCCCCATCAGCGTGGGCTACAGTAAATGCACCCGTATTCACGTGGAGGGAGAGTGGGAAACAATTTAGAAAGAAAAACACCCTCAAGCTAAGCATGGAGACTACCCGCCAAGCACTGCATCGAATTTTCTAGCAAGTGGCTACACGAGCCGAATGTGACGGAAAATTCGAATTGATGGGTGCGCCACTTCACTCCTGCCACCGAAACTAGTGCTGTGGAAGCCGTGGAAGAAAAATGTTCAACGTGTTCGAACCCGAGCTTCACTTGATCACGAATGATTACTCTGATTGAGTGGATAATCAGTTAGCATCCTTACAAATCAAATTAAACCCAAAGAAACCTTAAAAAATTATCAATGAAATCTTGCCCCCCCCCCTTCCCCAAAACCCCCCCAATAAAACCCAAGCTTTTTTTTTTAATATTCTTGTGCCTGGATTCATTGACGGGAGCAAATATGCTCCGGCGCTACTATTTGCGCCCATTAGTGAAGTCAGGCCCTAATTTTATTCAACCCTGGTGTAAATTTACGTTCCCAGCACATGCACTGCTCGGTGGTAGGAATAAAAACAAGGTTCGGAAGTTACTGAACATTTCCGAAGACCCCAAAATCGTCATGCATATTCGGGGGCTGGTGGCTACAGAGTCCCACGCATACCAAAGGACGCACCGTCGAACAAACGACGTGATCGTGAAAAGCCACGACGCGGCTTAACGCCGTGTTCCCATGCAGGTTGATCTCGAGTTGCCACCATGGACAGTCACGAGAAATAACTGATGATCACGAGTAAGGAAGTGAGTCCATCATTTAAATCTCCGAAGACCAAATCCTGGAAGTCCTGATTCTGTTCCTTGAACATTTCCCTCCATACACCTGTAATTTCCGTTCGTGACTTGGACTCTTCTATATTTCCCAAAGAGCCAGTCTATTTGATACAATCCTCTATTATCCAGGAAACAAAAAATAATTAAAATTGCACGACTAAAGGCCGATACACACAGAATGCTAAGCTATGTTGTGCTGTCCTACTTTGTCAAATTGGTTTCACACTTGCTAAACTAAGCAAAGGTCCCTCCTTTCACTCCAGAAGTCAGTGTTGTTTCTTTCTGGTCTGCTCCAGTGAAGTTTAGTTATGATGGCGTTCTCCAAAATATCTTGTTTGAGTTCAGGTTATGGTACTGAGTAAAAAAATATGCTTCTGTTAGCAGCTGTTTTGAAAGATGAAGAGAATTTAGGAGGTGGAGGTTTGACTGGTTCAATTAACGCTTCCATTTTAATATAAAACATTTATTAAATATAAAACCTAAATAGAATATTACTTAAATACACGCGAAACAAACTGAAAGCCAAACTTCAACACTTCTTTAGTTATTTTCACCAAACCAGAACTGCGTCTGTTCAACACGAAGCACAAGTTGCGTTAGGCACATGCGCAACGTAAGATGGCTCAAGATGGGAGATGGAAAAATTGTCCGCCGAGTAATCGGAAAAAAACATAGCGCGGCGTAGCAAGGAATAGCTTAGCTTAGCTTTCCGTGTGAACCAGCACATTTAAATATAAGGTTCGCTATTTTTCTAAAAAAGTTAGCACAGCAAATCTTAGATTATCTTAGCTTAGTGTTCTGTGTGAATCGGCCTTAAAGCATACAACTTCTGCGGCACTCCCTAGAATCTAGATCACCTTGCCCATGTTGAACTCAAATGTGGCGGCTCTGTCCGCCGGATGGCGGAGAGTTAGCAAGTCTTAACACGTGTATTTAGCTCCATGTACATAAAGTACATTTCACGCCGTTGACGGCAAGGCGCTGCCCCTCACCGGATTGAAATGGGCGCCGTGGTGATAACGGCACCCGTCCACGGCCTAAAGCCGCACACGGCTTGGTTCATTGTGTGTGAGGTCATCCATAAATGCCCATGGTTATTTCTAAGCACGGTGCCGTGCCGGTTGCGACAAGCCAGTCCAAATGAACTTGTATTTAGACCTCGTAGCCGGCCTGCCCAACTCATTATTAAATAATGGGTGACCTGGTGGTCTAGGGGTAAGGTGTCAGACTTCTATGCTGGCGGCCGGGGTTCGATCCTCGGTCCCGGCAAAGATTTATCTGATTACCAAACCCTTCCTTCACCTCTGACAAGACATCTTGTGAATGTGAGGAATGCCAGGCCTCCACCGTGGTTCGGATTCCACGTTAAACTGTAGGACCTTCATTTCATCTCACAATCACCCTACCATTACACATTAGCGTAAGTGCGTATAACCCGAACGGGTAGTAAGACGCGTTGCTAATAATAATAATAATAATAATAATATTAAATAATGGCGATTTACCTCAATAAATATAATTGGGTTTTCAGCCACTTTTAATGAACGAAACACCCCCTTTGGTGGCCGCATGGTCTAACGCGCTACTCTCACTGTAGACCCGAATTCCAAGGACAGGGAGATCGGGGTTCAAATCTTGGTCGGGTGTACTGAGGTTTTTCCCCCAAAATGGTTTCAAACTCTCTCTCCAGGCAAATACGGGTACACTTCATATAAATATAGCCTTCCTAAACCCAAAAATCACTAGCGTAATTAGTACCAAGCGTATAACCCTAACGGCTAGTAAGACGGGGTGCTAAAATAAATGAACGAGATGAAACTATGTACAGTACGTATATGTAGTAATACTTTTGAAAAAAACAAAACACGCGTCTGTCCTTACATAGTAATTTTTAGCTAAATAATCACAACAGTAAACACAAGTTAGCTTTTGGAATGTCTAATAGTGTATAAGACATTAAAAAAACCCAATGAAATAAAAGGGACGACTGCGTGCACAGGCATTATATTCATTAAAAAGACGTTTCTATTAATCGTTCGAGTCTGGCGTTTTAGTAAAGCATGTGTGACGTCACCGGGATGAAATGAGGATTTTGTGGAGTGCGCAAAGAAAGACGAGAGGCTTTCAAACGAGTCGCTCGCAGCGACACAAAAAAACAACTGTATAGTCGTGGGCGAAAATATTTTATGAAATATTATTATATAAAGTTAGACTTATTAGGAGCTAACGATCACTATTTTTTTAATGGTTTATTCAACGCAAGGGCTACTAGTAGTTCTGTGAACAGTAGAGTGAAATCTAAAGAGTAGTTTTAAACCTGCTTCGGTGGCCGCGTGGTCTAGGATGTTAATCTCGCAATAGATTAGACTGACGATGACAGGGAGATTGGGTTTCAAGTCCTAGTCGGGATTACTGGGGGTTGTTTTCCTAAATTGTTTTTCACTCTGTCTTCATTCTAAGGGGGGTCATTTCATCTAAATGTAGCCTTCCTCATCCCTAGCTTACTAGTTTAATTAATACATATCCATATATCTTGAACATATGATAAGATGCAGTGCTAAAAAAAATTCAAATTATGTTACGTTGAAATTCCCTAACTTAAAAATATGGAAAGAATAACCTTGTTTTTGCGTGGTTTAAAATATTAATTAGTCTTCCAATAAATGACTACATTATAAAAAAAAAGTAAGCCCAAGGTTGTTGATTGATTACTTAGAATTTTAAATTCACAGTTATTAAACTAAACATAATTTTAGTTATGTTATATTTATATATGCTACTTTTAAAAAATTACATTATTGAACGAAGTTTATTTTAAGTTGATTGTTGTAGAGCTAACCAACACTTTAGCTAAATCCTTATTTTTGACTGCGTACTGATCTGAGGGAACCAAATTTTATTCCCGAATCTTACCCCAAACTCATTCCGTTCCTCATATCCATTACATAGCATTGTCTTTTTTTTTTAATCTGCTCATATGGACATTTAGCACTTAGGACCACAATAACAGGGAACTCAAAATCCCTTCACTAGGAAAAAATTATTTGATTTTTTTGGCCTCACCAGAATTCTAACCATGACCTCCATAGGAGTTTATCATCTTTCTGAGGCACAGCGCCTTAACGCTCTCGTATAAGAGCCAGTCCCTTCAAAGTGTAATCTTTAAGGGTGAATAGAAAGCGATCTCAGGCTTTATGTAATATTTATCCGCGCTCTTGCAGCAGGTGGCTATCAATATTTCCACCATCCTTTCTCCACACTAATTCGGGCGCATTTTTTGAAAGATTGCCTACCCTAATCGTCTCTTAACTCTAGAATAACCTGCTTCGGTGGTCACATGGTCTAAGGCATCACTCTCGTGTTAAACTAGACTACCAATGACAGGTATATCGGGGTTCAAATCATGATAGGATGTACTGAGAGTGTTTTTTACAAAATTATATTCCACTCTCCATCCATTAAAATGCGGGCACACTTTTTCTAAATTCAACCTTTTTCATCCCTAAATCATTATCGTAATTAGAAGACAGTGAATAGCCCGAACGGGTATTAAGATGCGGTGTTAAACAAATATTTAGAATACATTGAAGGTTACGGGGGGGGTAAGGGGGAAAGTCACATTTCTCACATTTTCTAGGACAACGACTTAAAATCTCAGATTCTATTAATTTAATTGCTCTTAATTTTTTTTTATATGACAGAGGCCTCTTTAACCATAACCTAAAGCAGAGGTGGCCAAACAGTTGATCGTGATCCACCGGTCAACCGTGGCTGCTAGTTCAGTCTATCGCCTGGTTGATCGATTAAAAAAGATTGAGAAAAAGAAAATGAAAGAAAGGGTTTGCAGATTTATTTCAAATCAACAATAGAAATTTCAATATCGAAGCTGTCTGACTGATGACCATTTACAATCCTGCCTTTGTTTATGACAAAGTAATTATGAACCCTTATTCAACAAACTATACTAAGATTATGCGGTGTCTTGAAGCAACTTTAAAGTCAAGTGTTAAAGGCGATTCGCCCTTTTCATTTGGCGTGGAAATGCAGAGCCATGGGGGAAAACAGTTATCTTCAAAAATTTGTATTGCTTTGAAATTATTTTTTTTCGGAAAAGGTTTGTTCAAAAATAGAAGCATATTGATTAACTTATACTTTTATATACACACTTCCTCTATGATTTTAACAGTGATCAAATGTCGATAAAATTGACATTTTTCAATAGAAAACTACTGGTTTCATAACAAAAATTAAGTAAATGTAACAATTCATAAACATCGATATATTATCTTAGAAGGGGTGTTGAAAATATGAATATACAAATTTCACTCGTTCTTGAGAAAACTGATATTTCCAAACGTATGATTTTTCCGCAAGACCTGTCCAGTAACTCGCGCCATCTACGGTTTCCGTGATCCATTTGTTCTTGTTGGCACGGAAGGATACTTTGGTAGGTTGTAAAGCCACACCACGCCTTTCACCCTCCCTCCCACTATCCCACAAAATAGGTTTTAGACTTGCACTCGACAGGGTCTTAATGAGAAAATACTTTTTTCAGGGAAATTATGTATATTATGTGGTTTGACGAAAAATTCAGTTTCAGTGTGTGAAAGGACTATAAGTTCTTATATGCAATATAGTTTTACTATTAAAACACAAAATGGGTTATTCATTTTTTACCACTTAAATAAACAATATCAGCTTATGGTTCCGTAGTAGAGCGCAAAAAATTTTCCTTCTCTGGAGTAGATCCCTAGATCAAAAAGTCTGGCCACTCCTAACCTCAAATGTATTAGACAAGTATCATGATTGTCTTAACAGATGGCAGCACTAAATCAATTTGAGGTGAAATTGGACTTTCCTCCTTCAATTGTTTATAGCCCTTAAACTCTGTTTCTCATCTAATTTATTTACCCGTCTGGGCTATACGTACTAATTACACTAAGGGTTGGGGAAGATTAAATTTAGAGGAAGTGTACATACATTTGTGTGGCGGGAGAGTGAAAAGCCATGAAGGAATTAACACCCCCAGTACATCCGACCAGAATTCGAGCCCTAATTTTCCCTTCACCGGCATTCCATTAGGCCATATATTTCTAGAGTGATGCCTTAGACCATAAATATTTGTAATCTTCGAGAACCCCAAGGGGTTGGTGAAAGTTAAAGTTTATTTGTGTTTATAATTAATGCCTTTTCAAATGTATTATGTGAAAAAATTATAAAATTCCTTGTGAAAGTGAAAGACCATTTGACCACCGGAGTGGGTATTTATTTATTCAATACACTTACAGTGTATAAAAGAGAAAAGTATAATTAGGAGGAATTATACCCACATTTGCGTAGCAAGAGAGTTGGAAACTATTTATAAAAAAAACTATCCTCAATACACCCGTCTGAGATTTGAGCCCTGATCTTTCCGTCACTGATAAACCTGACTAGATGAGGTTGACGACAGGTCCGTGCATCCACCGATGTGGATTTTAAACTAATAACGTAAGAAACAAAAATACAGTTTTGTACATGTCCATACATATTTCATCGTTTTACATTTATTTAATATTATTTTTAAAGGCTTAGAACGCTTTAAGTTATCTTCTTAGGGATGCCAGCGCTCCGACATCAAAAGAAAAGTCCATGTAATGCTATTTGTCAGAAGACTTGGCTGTAATGGAGGTTTTTAACAACCAGAGGCTATTGTAGCTTAGGGAAGGTAAGAGTTTGTTCGCCTTCTGGACACTCCGAAAGGGGCTTACCTTGATCAATTACATTATGGTAGCGTCTTATAAGTCACATCATAGGAATCAAGTAAGGTAAGCCTACTATCTTTCAGGATATACGGATCAAGGCCTTATCTATGGTAACATTTCTAGAGGAGATTCACCAACGACTGGAGATAAAGCAAATTTATGAATTTTGAATGCCTTTAGAAGTTATTTGTAGGCTTATTCTATGGTAAATAAGGGCAAGAGTTTAAATTATTTGAGTGATACAGATGATAATTATGTTTGGTTAGTTTGGTTGGTAGGTACCAGTATTTAGATATTTTAAAAAACACTTAAATGTGCTAAATTACTACACCACGCTTTGGTTCGCGAATAAAAACTTAATAAAACGTATAAACATGCTTAAAAAACAGTTTTATTTCGAAAACTAGTAGAATTGAAAATAAATTTGCTATTTATAAATGAGCGAATTTCTATTTTTAAATGTACCAATTAAATTTCACAGAAATGAAAGAAATAGCTCGTTATTTTTAAAATTTAATTAGTAGATATTATCAACCAAAAACTTTGGGAGCCCTTGGTCCTATTAACGAATCACTCTTATGACGTCACAATGATAATATGTCTTAACACACGTGTTCGTACCTATACCACGCATTGATCTCTTCACCTCCGCATGCATTATGAGTTTACTGACGGCGATAATAGCTAATTTTAGTGAATCAGTGAAGAGTAGGAAGTTATTCTTACAGCTAGACCGGACACGCAATAAGACGCAGGACCCAGGGAGAGGAAGGAGATATATATATTCTAGCCTCAATAGTATATAGTGGACTCTATGAGCTCTATGCATGGACGTGGAAGATCTTTCAGAAATATTGAATTCCACGACAATCCTCGAAGCAGAAACATATTATTTTGAATATGAAAGCTTGAAATCTTTGTCTATACTAGTTTGTGGATAACGGCGAGGTTGGAGTTCTAATCCTTGCTAAATCTACTCAGCTACTTTTTTTTCATAAGCTGTTTAAGAGTCTCTCTCCAAAAATATATGGCACATTTATTTTAAACTCTACCTCCCTCATCTTTAGTCTATTAGCGTATGGTTAAAATGTGTCTTGTACGAAAATTGAAATACATATGAGCACTTCACTTAAAATCTAACCTAACTTGAAAAAAACAGACTGGTGGGATGATGAGTACTATCTACGTATGAAGTCTAACATGAACCAATATTACATTATCATGAATTAACCGGAAATGAGCAGCCAGGAACCTCCAAACCTAGAGTATATCTTTCAAAGAATGGGCTTTATTATTACTACTATTATTATTGAGGTCGATAGGCTTGCACCCCAAGACCGTAAGAGCAGTGACCCTAGAAAGGTTGACCCCCCCCCTTCCAACACCCCCTAAAGTGTCGCTTCATGTTCCCTTCACAGACACCCGTCACTGAACCTTTAATCCTTGTGAACACCCGCACTCACTTTCAATCTCCGTCTCTCTCATATGCTACACCCTGCTCAGCAAGTAACGCGCCAGTGAAGGTTAAAACTTTACGGTAATTTCTCAATCGGTATAGTTTTCATAAGATTTTTTAATAAAAATTTAAGCTCATTAAATCCAAAAGGGGTATAACTAAAACCTTGTATATAGCAAACCGGTGAACTCCGATATTGGAGACCCATTTACATCCAACCACCAAGCGCTATAGCCGATTATTTTATTTCACGTCTGGACTTTGCGGAAAAATTAGCCAGTACTTTTGTAGCGTTTCCCAGAGGACGTACATCCTCTCCATAAATTGTAAACACAGGTGTATTGGGCACTTCAACTCAATCAGAAAAAATTCCAAACCGGTAAATTGGGCACTTCATAGTATCATATTAACTTGAAATGAATACAATCAATCGCCAGCAGACTACAGTTCAGTACAAGCCATCCTCCTGAAGTAAATTATGTCCAAGTTAAAATTAACTCTTAGTGGGAGAAGCAGAAGGGTTAAATTATATTAGGTTAGGTAAGGTCGGGTTAGTTTGGGCTCGATACATCTTAGGAGAGAAATCGTACTGCAAGGTAGCAGTGCCTAATCCACCTTGGGAGGAAATCGTACTGCATAGTAGCTGTGCTCAATCCACCTTGAGAAGGAAATCGTAGTGCAAAGTAGCTGTGATCAATCCACCGTGGGAGGGAAATCTTACTGCAAAGTAGCTGTGCTCAATCCACCTTGAGAAGGCAATCGTACCGCAAAATAGCAGTGCCAAATCCAACTTTAGAGGGAAATTCTACTGTAAGGTAGCTGTGCTCAATCCACCTTGAGAAGGCAATCGTACCGCAAAATAGCAGTGCCAAATCCAACTTTAGAGGGAAATTCTACTGTAAGGTAATAGTTCCCAAACCACCTTGGGGCTAAAATATTGGTGGTACCTGTAGTAAAAAACAGTGCCCAGTACACCTACGTTCGGATGAATAGTAAGATCAGTATGTTTGTGATTTACTGATTTTTATAACAAAAATAGTTTTGTGCTATAGCAAATAAAATATGTATTTATTAGAAACATTAAGTTTGATTTGCTACACAGTTATTGAATATTTGTTATGGGCATCACGGAATTTGATTAAAACATTTTCTTTTTCTTAGAAAGTTTATAATCAAATGCCACTCTGATCACGACAGATATTCAAGAACTGTTTGGATTATTATGTTCAGAAAATTAAACTGAATGTTTCTACTGGATAAATGTTCTAATTATTTTGCCCAGATTTTTTTTTTTTTAATATGAAAACTGCAAAAATACTTACCTTTACTCGCGTCCCCTCAAATCGCACCTTAAACACGTCCGCGTTACTCCATAAACGGTGGGATGCATTTGGACTTACGAAACACCATAAACCCGGAAGTGATTAAATGGCTCGAATGGTATGTGTACAAGTTGGGTTTAAATTTACATTTTAATTTCTGCCTTGCCTCCTTGCGTGGCACGCTTAGCTCCTCTCACTAATTCATGTTTCGGTTAAGCTTGGCTCACTATGAAAAATAGTTAAAAATTAACGTAAGCGTTAAAGGCGAGTGCTTAGTAATATAATATATGCTCTCTTATTATAAAGTTTATAATAGTTCGCGTGTTGTTTAGCAATCAACTTAAGACGTTGTTCTCGTAACAGACTTGACTGCTGATGGGAGGGAGGTCGTGGTTCAATCCTGGTCGGGTTTACTGAGTCTGATTTTTACTAAATAGCTTACCAATATCTTTATACACGAAAGTGCGGGTACACTTCCTTTAAATTAAACCTTCCTCATCCCAAACCCGGCAGTGTAATTAGTACATAGGGACTGTCCATAAACTACGTCACGCTAATGTTGGTGTTTTCCATCTCCCCCATCTCACATTGTCACAATTTAGTGCATCCCCTTTCTAATATTACGTCACACTATAACGCACACCTCCCAGACTCCCCATTTAAATAGTATTTTTAGTTGTAGAGCCTACATAACTCTTTTATTGAAACGTGTTCGCACACTTTCGCCGAGCTAGACGATTCGGGATTATTAAGACAAATCGCTGCCCGATACGCATAATTGTATTGCGACGTCACGCATTATCCGACTCCCTCTCCCACCCCGCGTCACATTTGGTCACGCAGAGCACTACTCCCCCTCCTCCTCATCAGATATACATACGTAGTTTATGAACATCCCCTAAGCATACAACCCAAACGAGTAGTAAGGTGCAGTGATAAAATAAAATACGTTGTTTGATATGGCCGTATTTTATAATCTTGAATCAGAAAGTAGTTTATTTTAAATTGATTTTTTTAAATACTTAGTCAGGCGTCCATCCTTATAATCTTGTTTATTGAATTTATTTAACTTAAATATTAAGCCTAGTTATTACCGTGGTCATAACCATACCGAGGGGGAAGAGGGAAATTTAGGGTGCTCAAACCCCTTCCGAAAGTAGGCTATTGTAATGCATTTTTGTATTCCTCCTAAATGACTAGGATTATAACACTTCATTAAAACTTATATATTTTTAACTTTAAATTCACCTCAAGATGGATTTAATGTTTAAAAAATGCCTTAAATCCAAATTTGGGTGGTTAAATCATGAGCCACCCTCTCTCCCCTTTCCACCCCAAATAGATTTCTGGGTAGGGTTTAAATTGTGACTCATTAACTTATAAAATAATTTTAAGTGTAGCGTGCAACTTGTTTACGCACTTGTCTTAACTTTTTTGATCATGAACCAGGCTTTTTTTTCAAGAAGATTCCTTGGATATGTTTACGAAAGTGTGTGGAAGTGTTTATTTGACTATGTTAAACATGGTCTGTCATCAAGCGGTAAATTATACTATTTATTTGAGAAAAGAGAGCAAAATGTTCTTTCTTTCGCGGCCCCCTCCCTTCTCTTCATTCCAAACTTTTTAATTTATTTTTTTCTCCGAAAAAACAACAAATAAAACACGCATGAAATAAGTGAATGAAGAATCCGTGGGATATGCCAGAGCAAGAACCACTCAAGTGACAGAAAATTTAAACACATTCGTTTTTATCCATTTCGAGTCAATGTACTTAAGTACACCCACATTACATGAAACGTGAGAAGGAAATTATTAAAATATATTTTCAAAAACACTGTAATTTTTTTAACTTAATTTGTACATGTACTTAACATGAGGGAAATTTGGTTTGTACCCTATACGCTATGACGTATGATGAATTCCGCATCTCTCTTATTTCTCTTGTATCTTACATTTCTAAAGAGTATAACGGCCATGGTCTAAGGCGTCACTCTCACTGTAGACTAAACTGTCGATGACGGGGAGATCAAGATTCGAATCTAGGTCGGGTGTACTGAGAGTGATTTTTCCTAAATGTTTTTCCATTCTCCCACCATGCAAATGTGGGTACACCTCCGCTAAATATAACCGTGCTAATCCTTAAATCCATTAGTGTAGTTAGTACATAAGTTTATAATCCTAACGGGTAGTAAGACGCGGTGCTAAAATTCTGGGCTATGAGTGATGTAGTTCAAACACGCAAATATATTAATATTATTTAAACGTAATTTTCATGATTTTTTAAAATTCATTTAAAGTGTTTCTTTGAATTAGTCTGAAATCGAACATACTGTAAGTAAATAAAACAAAACAAATCTCACTTATTAAAGATAATACGAAGCACTAGACGAAAGAAGAATTGGCTAAAAAAAACCTAACATGGAATCAGTTTGCTATCTCGTGGAGCTAAATTATTATTATTATTATTATTATTATTATTATTAGCACCGCGTCTTACTACCCGTTAGGGTTATACGCACTTACGCTAATGTGTAATGGTAGGGTGATTGTGAGATGAAATGGAGGACCTACAGTTTAACGTGGAATTCGAACCACGGTGGAGCTAAAACATTCAGTCATTCTCATTTTATCGACTAAAAAATTGAAAGGTGATGTGTTTGTTTGCTGGAAGCCCCTTTTGAAAGGGACTCAAACTCCATTGTAGCACGGCCCTTCGGCCCGGCCGCGCGCTAAGTTTAGCCGGCAAAACACGAGCGAGGGGAGAATGAAATGAGACATATAGGCCTATTTGTAGGCAACCGACGAGGTAGCGTGTGTCACTGGAAAAAGTTCCCGCCTGCATCTAGGAGAGCGAGGATCAAGGTGTCAATCTCGTACGGTATGATTTGCCTATGATGGAAAGGTCCAATGTAAAGAGAATAAATAATATAAGGTAGCGCAGCGCGCCAGATGAAGAAATATATCTGATTGGCTGAGCGTATGACGTCACTCATTACACAAGCCAGCGCATTACATAAACAAAGCTATATGAAGGACCAACTCAATTTGTTTAAATTAGGTCACATTTTGGAACGTTAAATAATAAATAAAGCTTTAAAATTCACACCAATCTTCAATTAACGTCATTACTTTATTGATTTATTTTAAAAAAAATATGTGTAGTTGTTTTAGTATTAAAATCTAACCACTGTGTACTGGGCGACGTAAACAATGACATAATCAAATTCCTCCAAGTGGCACTACCTTTCTATTCTCTTTACATTGGAAAGGTCGGTGTTCTAATCCCAACCGGGTGTAATTAGTTTTTATAAATGGTATCTCACTCTCTCTTTGTATTAATAAACTATTCTAATAATTAACTCACATTGGTGGGAACAAGGACCAAATGTTAGGTCCATCTAGTCTGGTTTTCCTGTGATGGGGAGGTATTGGTTTTAATCCCAGCCAGGTATTCTGAGGGTGGTATTTTTTTATTTGTTTCTAAATGTTTTTTTACTCTCCCTCACTACCTCTATATTCTACTTACTCATCTTTAGTACATTTCTGTCAGTAGGGCCTATTTGGATGGTCCGGCTGGCTAGTAAGACGTGATGGTCGTAAAAAGAATTTTGTAGTTTTATTGACTAGAATAATTGGTGCTCGATGGAATTGTGAACAGCGATAATCTGGTCAATTGATCTTTATAGCGTACTGCACTTCTGTCTTTATTACCTACCAGGTTGCTCTTATAATAATGCAATACATTTCATGATCAATCAGCTAATATTTTATCTTTGTTAAAGAAGATAGATTAAATAAACTAAATTTTACATTGAACATTGAAATCTTAATCATATGTGTTCTCTTTAAATAATAAATTAGTAACATTTTAAATATCGTAGTTCCTTGATCCTTAAACTGTGGTAAAGTTTCTGACTGCAGGCCTAGGGGACCTTAGTTCAATCTCAAATTATCCCTAAAATAATTTACGTGGGTATAAGTTTGTAAAAAGTTTCTGGTTTGAATACCGGCAGGGCTACAAATGTATCTATGTTAAATTGTATCTATTATCTTTCACCAAATAGTACACACATGCGCAGTGTGGGGTTCGGATTTAGAGTGTTCCTATGGTATCGAACCAGACGCATTCATTTTTTCTGTTGCTACGTTGTCTTGAAGAACGCTCAGACTCGTCGTCAGCTGTCTTAACCGCATTCATGAACACGTGCTAAAGTGTGTAAGCTGGCAAGTACAACGGCATGGAAAAGTGGACGAAGATAGAAAGGAAAAGAACAAACGGATCGAACATAAAGGGGATCTCTGGGGAAGCAATTTACATAATCTCTGGCCTAGGTCTTGAGTTTCTTTGTATTTCTGGGTCTCTGCAAACTACCAGCCCACATATTTTGCTCGTATTTATATTTCGCCTTCAAGCAACGGCGTATCTTGTTTTCTACGAATCACTGGAGAATAGCTTGAACCTGTGGGCGCGTGGACAGTGGCGTCAGTCTCTTCTGAATGAATCCCGGCTCGGTGCTCTGAGCGTGGGTTTCCTTAAAGTTTCTCCCTCTCTCCCTCCCCGAAAATGTGAGTTCATTTATAGTATTATTAATATTATTATTATTATTATTAGCACCGCGTCTTACTAACCGTTCGGGTTATACGTTCGGTTTATTTCTTCTAGGCCTACATTCTACCATCTTAATTCCTTCCCTATTAGTATCAATATGTGGCTAGCATGGATGGGGTACTCATAAAAAATAGAAAGAATATGAGTTTTTTTTTACCACGTCTTATTACTCTAATGCAACGGATCCCAACCGGTGTGCCACAAAATTTTGAAAGTGTGCCGCCAAAATCTCCCAAGATTTTAACTAAACGAACCATCTTGTGATATATCTACTACTAGTTCCAGTTTCAAGCCTCCTAAAGTACTATAACGATATAACGATATCTATTTATCTTTCGGTTTCCCTTGGGATAAAGATTGTGACCGACCAGTTTCTGTCTGTATCTTTTTTTTTTTTTGAAAATGCTAGAGCAATGAAACAATGGTTTCGGCCAAAAATGAAGCGTAATCTAACCACCGAACACCTGGTGAATCCCAAAAACCATGATCACCATATTATTTTTTAACATATTTTAAAATCACAACACAAGGCAGCAACTTCTGGGGGGAAAAAAAGTTTCAGTTTAAAGTTGCTGAATTTAACTAAAAAAAAAGCACGAAAATACATCTTATTGGAGGGACTGTAATTAAGCTACTAGTTTGTCAGGTCATTGTTAAAATCATGTTTACAAAAATATCTAAAGTCCGTTCACCGTAGGAATTGTTTTCTGAAAGGCCTTTTTTCCCTACCAGAAATATATTATATAGTAGGATATTGGTAGGAAAAAAGACCTTTCAGAGAGTAATTCCTACCGTGAATGGAGTATAAATATGAAATTTCAATTAACTTTGATAGGTTGAGGTATTGCTGAAATGTCTGAGGATATTAGTAAACATATTGACGAGAGAATTAAAGTAAAAAGGCAAATTGTTGTGAGTGGATGAGAGCACGGACAGAAGAATTCACTCTTATTGTAAACTGCATATAGATACGAATAGTTTTAATTTCTTTATCTAAATTTAATAACCCGCCTTGGTGGCGTAGTTATCTAACGCACTAGTCGTGTTGAGCTCGACTGCCGAGGACGGGGAGATCGAGGTTCGAATCTCGGTCGGGTGAACTGGGGGTGGTTTTTCCTAAATGGTTTTCAACTCCCCCTCCACGCAAATGCGGGTTCACTTCCTCTAAATTCAACCTTCCCAATTTATAATCCATTAGCGTAATTAGTACTTAAGCGTATAACCCGAACGGGTAGTAAAAAGCGGTGATAAATAAATGAAATAGCAATAAAATAAATTTAATAGGAAAATATATCAAGCTTTTATACAAGTGTGCCATAAAAACATTGTCAACTAAGTGTACCCTTCAGTGAAAAAGGTTGAGAATCCCTGATATAATGTGTTAGGGTTGAGGAAGGTATAGCTTGGAGTAAATATACCCTGGTTTGCATGGAGGGAGAGTTGGAAACAATTTATAAGCAGTGCACCTAAACGGGATTCAAAACCCGACCTCCTGACACCACTAAACTGTACTAGATGAGTTTACCGTTTAGTCCACATGTGTACCGATGCAAGTATGTTTTCAGTGACTTTCCAACTTTCAGAAAAGTCCCAAGTAACTGTAGCCATACTGTGATATTCATGTGTATCTCATCCAACGAGTGTGTGGTTACTCTGACAGTAAGATGAGCCGCGAATGTGAGCAGGAAACCACTTTTTTATTTCAGTGGTTGCAGCCGTCTGTAATTCACTTCCGGTACTAAAGGGGCACACCCTATTGGAGCTTTCAGCAACTTGCTTGGATTTTTAAGCTATCGTAAATTACTCTAAAACAGAATTTCTTTAATTTAGAGTTTTTTTTAAGAAGAAACATATATCTAATTATACTTGTTTATTTTATTTGTTAATTTGCTAATGTCTTGATTTAAACATGGCGATATCACTACATGTATCCATTGAAATGCTGTTTTGTTATAAATAAAGTTGTTTAATGCTATCGTATTCCACCTACCACTGTTGGTTCTTTCCTAGCCAAACCTACTTATACGCCACTAGTGGTGTTGGTGTGTTAGTACTTATTAGTAGAGCTAATATTGTTAATAGCTGGTATTAATCAAGGATAGCAGATAATAGTAATCGTGTTATATGCAAGTTATTATTAGTAGTCGCTAGTTTTCACCAAAGGGTGTCAATTTTAATTGTTTGTTATTAATTCTTATTGCTAGATTAGGCATATTATCAGTTACTAGAACTTGCTAACTGATGCTATCACTTAATAGTATATGTTATTGCTTGATAGTAGCTGTAAGTATTTGATAATAGCTATTGGTATTTGTGCTTAGTTCCTATTAGTTGATTATATTTTCTAGTTCTTCCAGTTTTTGTAAATAGCTGTCAATTCTTGATAGTAGGTATTACTATTTGCTCTTAGTAATTGCTTGTAACTGCTGGTATTTGCTATTAGCTGCTAGTATTTACTCGTAAACAATATTTATTTATACTCATAGATTATAAAATGTAAATAGCACTATATACTAGTTTTAGACAAACAAAGTAACCTTCAATACCGGTAATTTACATAACCTAGCTCAACACAGTAGTCCGTAAAATTATTTAGCTCACATTTGGTTGTCTTTATATTTAGGTTAAATAGATAATATTAAAGGTACAGTATTAAGCTCACTTAAACGACCAACATATCTAATTATGCGTTAAAATAAGGACAGGCTTATATTTCAACAAAATTTAATAACTACAGACATTAAAACAGTTACTATTTGATCCTTCAAGAAGATATATTTATAAACTAAATTTCTCATTGAACTGTTAACAATATTTGTTTCCTCTTTAAACAACAAATAACATTTTAAATATTGTAGTTCCTTAATCCGCAGTTTGTAGCAAAGTTGCTATTTTCAGTTATAAGGAAACTTAGTTCAATCTCAGATGATGCATAAATTAATTTACTCGTGGATAAGTTTGGAAAAGGTTTATCGTTTTAATACCGGCACGGTTGAATTTTTTTAAGTAATGTAATTTACTTGTAAAATTGTATTTATTATCTTTCGCCAACATCAACAATGTGGGGTTTGGATTTAGTCTATGACCTATAATTAAGTTATATGACTATATAATAACCGGTAAAAGTGTTGTAGGCGAACAAGATGTAAAATAGTTTAATTGGCCAACTCGTAGAAAAGATTATTAAAAGCATAGCCGATATAATTATATAAAAACTTAAGAATATAATTTTTAGGGAAATGTCTGAGGGTAGAGTGATATAAACATTGTACATTCTGTTATGGCAGAGTTGGCTGAGAGCCAGCGTGCTCGACTTTTAACCGGAAGGTCGGATTCACTGGACGATTGCTATTCTATTGATGACTATCCATCCTCCCTCCATTCGAATAATTGTCACTTCCTTAATATTCACCACCCTCATACTGTAAGGCGTCACTCTAGCTGGAGTGTCGGGTGATAAGAATCTTTGGTCTCGATTCCCGGCTGGGTGTATTGGAGGTTGGTTTTCACACAATGTTGTCTTCCATCCTCTCACTTCACAGACACTGGTGCATTTACCATGAAATCCTCCTCGTATATATCCTCTCAGGTAAAGTAATTTAATATCCCTTTGGACTACGAGCGGTGACTGAGAGATATAAGGCGATCCACTTGAATTTCATCTGATCGCTATTAACGGCTAGGTAGAGGTTTAAGTAGTGGGAAGGTGCAATAAGGGTGGTTTTACATGTGGTTTCTCCATCCTTCCTCCTGGCTAATGTGGAGACATTTCCTCTAATGAATCACCCTCCACATTTATTCCGCAGGTGGTAGTGTAAGGAACGTGAGTTCATACTAGTGTGTTTGCAATTTTTATAGCATTAAAAAAAATATTGCTTCATTATAAACATTATTATTATTATTATTATTATTATTATTTAGCACCGCGTCTTACTACCCGTTCGGGTTATACGCTTTAAGTACTAATTACGCTAATGGATTAGGAATTGGAAAGGTTGAATTAAAGGAAGTGAACCCGCATTTGCGTGGAGGGGGAGTGGAAAACCATTTAGGAAATACCACCCCCAGTTCACCCGACCGAGATTCGAACCTCGATCTCCCCGTCCTCAGCGGTTGAGCTCAACACGACTAGCGCGTTAGCCAACTACGCCACCGAGGTGGGTCATTATAAACAGAGTTTAATTTTATTCCAATGGTGATATCAACATTTGTTGAATATACGTCAAGATCATAGCAGCATTTGATGACAAACTTTTTAAATTAAGAGAAAAAATTGTGATTCAATTCCAGGACATCCTTGACAGATAGTCGAGAAATGTTGAGTTCATGTGAAGAAAATTAAACTCTATGTTTGTACTGGAGCACTATTTGATTTATTTTGACCCCCCAAAAAAAGTTTTATATTAAAATTGAAAGAAAAAAACCCATTCTTAACTTGAGTTTTCTACACTCCTACTGTAACCTTGTGCGGAGATTGCAAGTATAGCCTTAGCGTTAAATGTAAAGTAATTAATTCAAACAATAACGTACCCAGATTTTCGAGGTAGGGAGAAAATGGGGAGGAAGGGGGGGAAGTTAATTATCATGAAATGGCTAACAACTATTTTGACAGTAAAGGGGAATGGAAGGGAACATGAGCTAAGGTCAGTATTTATTGCAGTTTTTACTGCTAAATATATGTTTTGGCCAAAATAAATAAAATAGTGCTTCAGTAGATATGCTTAGTTTAGTTCTCTACAGATAGTAATATCAATAGTTTTTGAATATTTGTCAGCAATTTCATGGAATTTGAGGACTAACTTTTTAAATGAATAGAAAATCTGATCTTCAGATGCCATTATGCTTATGACAAATATTCACTGTTAAGATCTATTTGTGAGGAAAATTAAACTAAATGTGTATAATGAAACAGTTTCCCACAAACATTTTAAACTCACGGTACACTTAACAAGCCTAACTTTTTTTTTTTGCAGCACACTGTTTGTTTGTTGTTGTTGGTATGGTTTTTTTTTGGGGGGGGGGGAGGGCGGGGATTGCGCCTTGGCAGCAGAAAATTAATCACGCACCCAGTCCAAAGGTTGTGCGGTAGATCAGAATTAGGAGAGTGTAGAATTTTTCAGGGGCTCCAGAACCGGGAAGCCGGGGCTGCTCAAGCCTTCTTGTTTCGATTTTGATGATGCTGTGACTATCTCAAGCCCCCAAATATTTCCAACATATATTAAAAATCCATGTGTAAGAATATTCCTATAACTTTAAATAATTTCTAAGGGCATTCAATTTCCAAGAGGCCCACTCAAAATAACTTATAAAGGCATTAATATTTTAAGAAATATTCCAAGCGAGAACCACTTTAAATTACTTTTAAGGAAATCCAAATTTCTAATATTTGTTGATAGAATCTCACTCCTATTACCTTTTGGAGGCATCTAATGTTAAAAAAAAAATCAGGCGAAGTTAACTACAAATAGCTTACTCTAAGAGCACCCAAATTCGCAAAAAAAAGTTTGTTTTTTCTAATCCTCCATTCCTACCGTGTTTTAATATACATTATGATAAACAAAGGAAAAAAATATACTACCCATGAAAACTAACTTCCAGAAAATAACTTCAAGAGTCATCAAGGGCTTAAAAATTTTACCGAGAAAGAACCTAGGACCATCCTTTCAGTTGAACCATTCCACCCCCTCCCAAAGATCTTCCAGAGCCCCTGCTAATTTTTACTAAAGTAATAATATTATTGCGAGTCTGGGCTAAATCAACCGTAGCACAGTAGTGGAACGATTAGCCAGTACTAATCTACCGTTGCCTATAGGACACCCGAATGTGCTAGTCGTTCACAGGCGCGGATTCAAGGAGGAGGGGAGGGGGTCAAAGGTTCAGTTTACCCCCATGTGAAGGTTAGAAAATTAATACAAAAAACAATATGAAATTTCAAATTTTAGAAGTTAAATACAACACAGATAAGTTATAACATTTAAAAAAAGTCTTTTTACGCGCAGACACCTCTTCATCCGGGTCCACACGTGCGTTATTCATCCAAGTTTATTCATTGCTCGATATCACTCACGCAAGCGTGGAAAAAATATTGGTTTTCATGTGCATTGTTCCTCATAGAGACGGTAAACTACCACACGTCAAAGAAGACTAATAATCGCCTGAGAGCAGTTTGTCCACGAATACCGAATATATAGTATGTGTAGACAGCAGGAGTGGTGGAATTGTGGGGGACTCTGCCCCCTCTGGAAATAATGTACCCCTCCGTGTAATAAATTCACCCCTAGATATATTTCAAATCCTCTGATATTATCAAATATGAAGCTGAAAGATGGCCTTAAATCAAACTACAAATGACTTCTAGATGCATTCTATTGTCCAAATATTTGTCGGAGAAGACCGATTAAAATAACTACTAGAATAGAGGCATCCAACTTTCAGAAAAAGTCAAGGGAATAAAGCTCTAAATAACTTCCAAGGTCATCCAAATTTCAAAAATTTCTAGGGCAGGACAGCTTCAAATATCTTCTAGATGCATGTCATTTTGTAAAATTTTCAAACGAGGACCACTCCAAATAGCCTAGTTTCTAAAATAATTCAATTTCCAATTTTTTTTCTGTGTAAGACCATTTCAAAGATTATCTTCTAGAGGTATCTAAATATCTTAAAAAATTAAGGTGACAATCACTCTAAATAGCTTCGAGGAGCATCCAAATTTCAAAAATTTCTAGGTAAGGAACACCTTAAATGGCTTATAAAAGAATCTATTTAAAAAAAAACAAGGTGAAGACTACTCTTAACTTCTATAGTGAACAATTTTTTTAAATGTTAGAGGGCCACTCCGAATAGTTTATAAAAACTATCTTATTTTAAAAATTGGATAGTATGTCCACGGTTTAAAACAAACATAAGATCAAATATGAATGAGAAACTATTAAATGGCTTTAAGCATGGATCTAACATTGTAAATAATTATGTTATATTTTTATTATGACCTCCCTGAGAAAATGATTTGGATCCGCCCCTGGTCGTACATCCTCTCCGTGGAGGCTCTTTCCATGCCTAGATGAGATGAGATGGTGGTGATAGTGAGTATGTGTGGAGCCAGTGAAAACACTTAAACCTAACTTAAGCCTAATTAACCAAACCCTGATGACCGTTGGGGTGATTCCCCTTTCGGGAAAAATACCCAAGATACCAGCTGAGAATCGAACCCGGGATCCCTAGACTCGTAGCCAGGCGCACTAACCACTATATCGCAGCTCCGGTTTTTACTGAAGTAACTTTAAACGCTCAAAGGTTAAAGGTTGACATTCTTTTTCTTTAGCATTTGGAAACATTTCGTTCAAATCATTAGTAATTTGGGTAAACCAAATAAATTCATGAGAGAATTTTAGATTTTGTCAGATGTATCTAAAATATTAGTAAATACGAGAAAGTGAGAAATTCGGGAGGCACACTACTGCTGCTCGTGACTTCATTCGTGTTCTTTCTGAAAAGAGCTGTGTAACTTCTGGGCTATGGCCACACGGCACACCGATTGCGGAACACTGTACTAAAACACTGATTTATTTATTGTGTGGATAACAAAATGTGTGTTATAAAAGTTGTAAAGAATACTGGCTTCCATCTCACCATAACTCCCCTTTGAAGCAATTTAAACCATAATTGAAGTTTTATGAATTTTGTTTAAGACGACAATAAGCTAATAACCCAGGCATTAAGGAGGAATTAAAAAATATTATTATTACTAGGCCTAATAATAATGTAGAGGGAGGGGCATTTCTAACCCCTAGGCCAACCCTCCTAAGTACGACCCTGAATTTATAATTCAAATACCAATATGATTGAGGGGGAGAGGAGCAAATAGCTAAATTACGATATCTCGGCCTTCAGGCCTTGGGATTGAAAGAGCCCTTGAAGTAAAGAAGAGGGGCTTAGGAGGGAAAGGGGGATGGGGACGACGACAAACGTCCTTCACAAATAAAAAATAAATCAAATCGTTAAATAAAAGTGTTATCTGTACGGAAGCAACGCGAGCGATAAGAAGACGTGTTATTGTCAGTTGTAAATCTCAGAACATATTGGAAGTAGGGCATGAAGTAATTTAGTTCTCATGCGAAGCGAATTTGAAGTTAAGAGCTGTGATCGATGAAGACTTCCTTTCACCTTCTATGCAGAGGATCCAATAAAACACGATCTTATCTTGTTATTTTTGAGAAACGTGTACAGAGTACAGTCACTGTCATAAATAGAGTACGGAGAAAAATCAATGCCGATTTGTGGGTCAATTTTTTTCTAAAGATGTGATTAAATTTGTAGTCATATTTTTTCAATAGCTCTTTATTCAATCTTTAATCTTTCTCTCTACTGGGTCTTACAACAGTCTAGAAAACAGTATTATAGACATAGAAAGGAAAGTATCCTATTATTGGATACGTGCGTAATATCGGATACTCTGCTATTTAGTCTGATAAGTGGTGGAACCTAACTGGAAAGTTATTGACTACTTTCTCAACATACCTTCAGTCTTCTGTGTGAAAAACTTGACTATAAACGTGGTTTGAGAGAAGTTAAAATTAAATTAAGATATTTCTTAAATAATTGTTTTGGTAACTACTCTTTCGAGGTAAATATGCTCGTGTTTTATTTTTTAGATAATTGTATCTGATATGTAAGTTTAAGAGTGAAAAGCCCATTTTTGTAAGAATCCGCCATTGTTCGTATTTTGTTGTAGATATTTCGATGGTCAGACATTTTATTTTAGTGAGAATGCTCCCATAATATCATATGTTAAAGTCTCTATTCAATATATTTATTTGCGCGAAAGCTTATTTTGTTTAAAGGTGCTACTAACTTTCTTTATATTTAATTTTTATTTTGCTAAAGTATTTTTTTAAAGGAACTAAAATATTTATAAATAACTGTTTAAAATATATCATTATAGTATAATTTAATAATTGTTTGTGTACCTTTTACCATAATAATACTTTACAGATGGCTCCATAATTTTCAAAATTGGAAAGAAGAGATTGGGATCCCATTAATATGGCAAAGGTAGTCGAAGCAGTTTGAAAAAAAGAAATGGGTTTTTTAAAAGCATCCAAAGCCTTTCATGTCACAAGATCTACTCTGGAAAGCCACGTTAATCATACAAGTAAATCTATAAACGAATTTCTGGAAACAAAATTAGGGCGTAGTCCTAACTTGCCCTAGAATCTTGAGAACGAATTGGTTGACTATTGTTTGCGTATGGAAGAAGAATTCTTCGGTTTACATTCTTCAAATATTAGCTGGTTCGCGTTTCAACTTGCTTTTCAAAATTATTTAGCTCATCCTTTCGCTAAGGATAAGGGGTGTGCTGGAAAAAATGGCTTAAAGGTTTTCTTAAACATCACCCCCAAATTTCATTTAATAAACCCCAACCAATTTCATCTGCTCGTGTTAAGGCTTTTAACCCCGAAAATGTAGTGATTTTCAACAATATTTTAGAGCCAGAACTTGAAAAGTTAAGATATGCGCCAGCCTGTCTTTTTAATATTGACGAAACGGGAATTACGATCGTTCAACATAAGCAATCGAAAGTGATTGGCTTGAAGGGAAAGAGACAAATTGCAACTTTATTGTAAGCGGATAGAGGTTAATTAGTAGTGGTAGTGACTTGTATGAGTGCACGTGGTAATTACGTACCTCCACTGCTAGTGTATCCGCAGAAAAATATGAAAAACGAATTATTGGATGGGGCTCCCCCAGGCACAGTTGTTGCATGTCATATTTTAGGATTGATGCAACAACACATCTTTATTCAATGGCTACAATATTTTGTACGTACCACAAACTGTTCCAAAAACAACACATTGGTTTTAATTTTAGATGGACACTTTCCTCATTCTCGTAATATTGAAGTTATCTACATTGCACGAGACAATGGTATCAAAATAGTATGNCCCCCATTTGACCCAGAAAATGCAAACATTGGATGTGTAGTTTATGAGCCCATTTAAAACATATTATGCTCAAGAAATTGAGACTTGGCTAAAGAACCATCCAGGGCGAGTTGTCACTTCTTATCAAGTTGCTAGTCTCTTTGGAAAGGCGTATCTGAGATCTGCCACAGTAGAATCTTCCATGAATGGCTTTAGAAAGACAGGGTTGTTACTTTTCAACCGATACATCTTTCGAGATACTGACTTTGCCATTCATAGCAGAGACGGCTCTTGTTGCCAAGAATGAAATAATTTTTGAAGTTCCAAATGATGATCAAGGTGAAGATGATTCAGAAAAGAGAAACACTTGTTTAATTAAACCTACTGATATAAGTTCCCAAAAGAATTACTACAGAAAGATTTGACAAAAGATGTGGCACTGCCATTATTGTGACAGGAACACCACATAAGAAAACAACACAAAAATCTCAAGATGAAAAAACTAAGTATCTTGTTCAAACACCTTGAATATACGTAAACATTGTGATTAGAAGGAAAGAATCCATAAGAAGGCGGATTCTTGAAGATAGTTCAAGTGAAGAAGAAGAAGATCCAGTGTTAATGTACACGGATGATGATGATTTTGAATCAGATGGTATTGAAGAAGAAGACGATGAAGACGAAGAAGATGCAGTGTGTATTTTTTGTGGGAGGGGTTATTCAAATGATCGTAAAGGGGAAGAATGGCTCATGTGTACAAATTATCTTAAATGGGAGCATGTAATTTGTGCTGAGAAATGCAAAGCACTGAATTTCGTCTGTAGATTTTGTTTGAAAAAGTAAGCCTATGAAGCATATGAAACATTTTATCTACATGTCAAATAATTTTGTTTTGATTTTAAATATATTTAAATGTTAGGTTAAATTGTTATTATATTTCATATTGTATTATTATTTTAGTATAAGCATTTACATATCTAATCGGTTGTGATTGCGTTTTGATATTAGTAGTTTCAAATAAATTGTCAAAGCTTAAGATGGCTATGTTGATGTTACCTCAATATCGGATACTGTCCTATATGTTGATACCGGGTCGCCTAGTATCGAAAATTTCCTTAGGTACAAAAATTATTAAATGTGTGTGTAGCTTTTAAAAATAAACAAATTTATCAACAAAATTGATTTGTTGAATAAATAAAGACGTTGACAAAAAATATTACTATTTAATTTAAAGAAATATATATTATTTGTGATTTAAAAAAATTCGATAGTAGGATCCTCTCCTCTATATTTTAGTTAGGCTAATGGTAAAAGGATGGGGAAAGTAGAATTTGTAGAATATGCATCTACATCTGCATATGTTAGTGATAAATGGATGAGGAATGTAGAATTTATAGGATATCCCATTGTAAATGCTGCCGGTATGCGATACGAATGCGGATGAAATGAATCTGGAAATCGACTATACACCGATCTTGTCCAAGTGGGCTGCCTTAGCGTATTCATTGGCCCCTTCTGCCCATTTTTTCGCCTGCTCACTATTTTGCAACAATAGTACTCGAGTATCTGCGGCCTGCCTCACCGTATCTCCGACATTCTGCAATTGTTGCATCACACTTGTTGCTTGAGACCCCATAGAACCCTAACCCCAGTCCACACCTGCATTTGCTGATAGTTAATAGATGAGGAAGGTAGAATTTATAGAAAATTCACCTGCATTTTCTTAGAGAAAATGTGTGAACACATTTAAGAAAAAATACCCTTAGTACCCCAAACTATAATTCGAACCTCCACCTCCCCATCATCAACAAACCAGACTATATGAGCCTGACCCTTAGTACACGTGTCCATCAATGTGGATTCATTATTCGATTTTTTTAAATATACATAATATTTGCATAAACTCAGAGTATAAGTATAAATAAAATATCTTAACCTAGGACAGCACGCCTAAACACCCAACCTGCTATCTTAGTCCCCTAAACAAATTAGCTTAGTACACACATGCGTTCAAATCAGGTTCAATTAATTATACTTTTCTGTCTTCATAAACACTGAGCCTATAGCGACAGAAAGGCTACTAGTAGTAGTAGTAGTAATAGTAGTAGTAATAATAATAATAGTAGTAATAATAATAATAATAATATAACTTCAATATTTTAAAAATCAGTAGGGCTAATCATTAAACAATTAATTAAAAAACAACAATACAATTTTATTTATAATGTAAAACACACTCCAGATATCCAATTTGAACAAAATCCTCAGAACAATTTATGGAAAATTTAAAATTTTTAAAAATCAGTCGTAGATAAACTATCCTTAATTTTAGAGATGTAATAAAAATCACTCTTTGGCCTTGAGACCATTTAACGTGTAGATAAATATAAAGTTTGAACAAAATCCATTAAACAGTATCGGGAGTAGCCCAAATACAGACAGACGGACACAGGCATGTCAAGATCTATCATAATCTCGAGGTCGAAAAATGTTCACGATTACAATACGTTATCTATATGGAAAAGTAAAAATGATAGGGTTGAGCCTCCTCACTAGAATGAAAGGAAAACAGGGGCCAAAAGCAAAGTGCTGTGCATCGAAGATAAACATAATTATTTGCAAAACACGGTGAATCAAGCACAAATAAAACACTTTCATAAACTTGATATGTTTTGGGATTTTTTTTAATACTTTAACGCAAATACTTGCATACATACATACCTAATCACACCGTTCCCTTACGGGGTAGGCAAGACTCTGTGCGTATAGCTAAAAAAACTCCGAACTTAATCCCTTCAACTAGAGCCATACACCGAGTCATACATTCTCTTTTATTCTTAAAACTCTAATATTTCTTTTTTTAACACATTCGTCTACAAAATTTAACCACGTCTTACATGGCCTAACTATAATTATAAATGGCAAAGTAGAAATAATTCTTTAGAACAGTGGTTTTCAAACTTCTTTTATGTCGTAAACTAATCCCTAACGACCCCTATTTAACATTAATAAAATTATTATTCAGAATAGCGGTTTGCACGACCCCCTAAGAAGAGAAATAACACAATAACATTCTTACTCACTTATTCTGTGGCATTAGGAACTCAAAAGTTCAACGCCGCACTTACAAACGTACACCACCTATTCATATCCTGAACTGATTAAATCCAGTCCACCTCTATTCCAGGTTCATTTTAAAGTTATTCTTACATCTGCGTTTGGATCTTCCCAAAGGTCTCTTCCCATCGGGTTTGTCAGTCAAAACCCTGAACATGGATCTAGAATCTCCCATTCGAGTCGCATGTCCTGCCTACCGTAATCTACGAGACTTAACTATTCTAACAATGTCTTGTGATGAGTACAGTGTAGGCCCTATGTAATTAATCGTTATGATACCTAATTATATTTTTTGACTGTAAAAGGGATTTATTGAATATTGAGATGAAATTGGTTGATATAATTATATTTTTTATTATTATTATTATCATTCCTTTACATGAACACATTTTAGCACAATAAAAAACACGAGAGAGAGTGAGTTTATTATTTGATTAATTATTACAATACAATACAAAGCAATCCCATACAATATAATTTACAGATTAATTTAAGCTTAGAGATATTCATTATTATTACTATTCTAGAGGCATTACAGAAAATCTTGTTAATGTGACTCTTAATGTGTGTATAGAATATAGAGCTAAAGGCGGAAAATTGTAGATAAACAAAGTAAAAATATATAAATTATTTAACTAATGATGGGCTGTTTCATATAATAAACTGTTTACTATATAATTAAGGTGTTAATCTGACACAATTAGTATGTTTATATGAATAGTATTGTTACACCTAGACTAAGTATACTTTTATAACTTGATCTTTTGTTGTTATTTTTATTAATACTGTTAAGACGACTAGTATTAGTTTTACTATTATTATTATTATCATTACTAATACTAAAAATAAGTCTAATGACTCACTTCTGGATCGTCAAGAATAATATAATATAAGGTTGATTTAATTTGAATATTGATAAATATCTAATATTTTGGTTCAATGAGCTCTAAGTTTTCGCACCATTCCAACGAAAGCTTGATTCAATAAAACAGCTAGTTTTAGCTTTTGACACTTTTAGTTTTTTTGTGGTCATATTCCTGGTCGATAAGGTTTGATTAACTATTTAAAACCCAAACAAGTTGAAGTATTTATACATTGTATGATATCATAAATAAGTATTAACACCTTATATTTAACTAGCTGTCTCATATTTAAGAATCCAAATAATATAAATAATGGTGTACTATATGCTTTAAAATTTGAAAAAGTTATAATTCTGATAATTTTTTTCATTAACAAACTAGTGGCTTAAGATGGTTTGTGTAAGTGAAATAATTCAATACAAATATGACTTTACCTATATATTAATTTTTTCACTAGCCTAGGCTAAATTATTTAAATAATAACTGGTGTAGTCGTTCTTCGCACGGGAATCCATAAAGTTGCTGTCATTTTTACTATACAAGAAAAAACATTTTTTAGTATGTTAATTATAATACAGTTTTGTCTCTTTTTTGTGTGTGATTTTGTTAATCTCCAAACTAAACAAGTCTAAATAATTCCTTTTAACAATATTGCTTAAAATTGTTATTTGGAGTCAAGGTCTTCATAGTTATTATATTATAGATACTTTTTTTTAAAAGTTTTACAAATATCGAATTCCTCGAATATCATAAGATTCGTGATTCGAGCGTCTCATCTCTAATTTTATCTTTTGTAGTTTTGTCTTTCTACTAATCTTGTGCTCTTTTTTTTTCAGGATTAGCTACACGCTAGCTCACCTCATTCAAAGATTGACTTCTTCATGGTTTCCTACGTGTCTCATGTGTCGACAGAGGTCTAGCCAGAGTGATGAAACAAGTATATCATTGAACGCCCACAAGTAAAACATGTGTTTTACAACTTCAGCGGAGTTATTTTCCGTCGAATATAGCGCACGTGTGTTTTATTTTCAGCTCGATATTAAATTACATCTGTATAGTGGACTAGCTGTGTTGGTAAATGAACGATATTCTCCCGGAAGAATTTAAATCCCTATATAGGTTTAATGTTAGCAGATATGTTCAACCCTCTACTCGCGTTGAGGACTTTAACCAGGGGCTCCATAAGTTCTTCGGGAAGGGGGTAAAGGGCCGCGGGATGTAGGAACTTCTGGTGAAACATTAATTATTCGGAAAGGTAAAGGTACAAGTAATGAGGTTTAAGAATAGGTCTACAGTTTTTTTCCACGCGTATACACACACACACACACACACAGAAGAGTAAAAATGTATGAATTAAGGAAGAGGCGTAGGAAGTTTCGTGAACATGGGTGTAATTGGCTCACTCGTGAGCCCAAGGTTCGATTCACGACAGGATAATTTGAAGGGGTTTTATCATGACAATCACACAACGTGATGTCACATCTATTCCTCTGACTAATTCTGATGTTATTTAGTCCTTAAAATTCACCCTAGTTTTTTCTTTGTCCTGTTCTTTGCAAATTTTAGTGGGTAACCTGAAGTGGTGTTAACTAGGTTTTAATGAAAGCACAGGAGGTATCACCAGGAGCTCTCTACACCCAGCGAGAAAGAGAACGTGGTTGTGTGTGTCCGTCTACGCCTTTTTAACCAGCTTCCTGGCTGCTGTAACACATCACACACAGCAGCCACAAGCATCCACACAGTACACAGGAACAAAACAAATTACTGCTGGGGCAAGGACACGCCCTAAACAACACACACACACACTCAACTAGTGTTGTTATTGTCTGCTACAATAGGCCAGCTGGATCGGGGAGACAAGTCTTTGACTTATTAAAACCAGTCCAATTCATTGTAGCCCGGCTTATACCAACGGGTGCTAGGAACTAGCTCTTAGAATGATGATAATAACAGGGCTTTACCGTCGAGGGGGGATGTTTATGGTGTTAACACCACCACCACCACCATCACTATCACCTTAAAATTATTATTAATTATCTATTTTTATATTCGTACACATTGTCTTAGCTGGTAGCGGATGGAGTCTTATAAGATACAAAAAAAATCTACAACACCAATTGTGTTTAAAACTTTGAATTTCCTCAAGAAGTGCTTATTGTATAACAAACTCTTTGTCATCTCCTGCTGGTGGACTTCTCCACGACACACCCCATCGCTTACACACCCCAAATCACAACCTCCAAAAGAAAAATATGGTTAAGAGCCTAGATAAAAATAATTTACTAGTAAGATATTTGACCAGCACTTAAAAACATCAAATTATATAATTTAAATCACTACTTAGAGGATCCATTTATCCACCATCTTTTTTTTGTACCGTATATTACTACTCGTTCGTATACTCGCACATTTACACTAAGAGGATAGCCGTTAGTAAGGGAGAAATTAGAGTATATATACACCCACATTGGCGTGGAAGAATGGATAGCTATTTACGAACAAATACTTCAGTGAACCTCCCCCTCTGGAACTGAGAGTCAACCTTCCTGTCACTGGAAAACCAGACTCAACTAGAGTGAGGATTTTGTCCACATGCTCACCAATGCACTGATGTCGCTGGCATAAAAAATAAACGGTAAGAGACAATCGTACTTTATTCTATATTCTAGTGCAGGGTGGCCAACCTTTTTAGAGCTAGAGGAATTACACTGTCATAAATTATTTAATGGAATCATTGTAACCAGTCCTCTCCACCTTCCCCTCCTCCCACCTGACAAATATATTTCCATGGAACACATTTGATATCAAGCTAAGAAAATAATATTTACTGCTCTTTTATTCATTACCAGTAATTATTATGGGCGTATAACAGTTGGGCTACTTATACCTGCTATGGCCTGCGTTTGTACAGTTGGGCTACGAGTTCCTTCTTGGGAATTGTAAACAAGGCGTACTAGAGTACTAACTTGGCCACGGCAGTTGTGACACTCCATTTAGGATGGTTGTAAATGCTTTCTTAAACTGAGATGAAAACACCAAGTGATGTATAGTAAAACACAACAAAATGCTAATCTAATCTAACCTAGCCTAACCTAAACAAGCCTAACCTAATATAGGGCAAACAGATTGGTAGAGCTGAATTCAGATCTAGCCACAGGTATATTATCTATCTATTATCTCGTATTATAGTCCTCCTGGATAGTGAACATAGCCCAACTAAGCTATGACAATAATCCTCCTGATCAGTGATCGTAGCTCAACTAAGCTATGAGGATAACTCTTCTGGTCAGTGATCGTAGCACAACTAAGCTATGACGATAATCCTCCTGATCAGTGATCGTAGCACAAATAAGCTATGAGGATAACTCTTCTGGTCAGTGATCGTAGCACAACTAAGCTATGACGATAATCCTCCTGCTCAGTGATGGTAGCCCAACTAAGCTATGACGATAATCCTCCTGGTCAGTGATCGTAGCCTAACTAAGCTACGGCGATAATGCTCCTGATCAGTGATTGTAGCCCAACAAAGCTATGACGATAATCCTCCTGATCAGTGATTGTAGCCCAACTAAGATATGGCGATAATCCTCCTGGTCAGTGATCGTAGCCCAACTAAGCTATGAGGATAATCCTCCTAATCAGTGATTGTAGCCCAACTAAGATATGGCGATAATCCTCTTGGTTAGTGATCGTAGCCCAACTAAATTATGACAATAATCCCCCTGGTCAGTGATCGTAGCCCAACTAAGCTATGACGATAATCCTCCTGGTCAGTGATTGTAGCCCAACTAAGCTATGACGATAATCCTCTTGGTTAGTGATCGTAGCCCAACTAAGCTATGACGATAATCCTCCTGGTCAGTGATCGTAGCCCAACCAAGCTATGACGATAATCCTCCTGATCAGTGATTGTAGCTCAACTAAGCTACGACAATAATCCTCCTGGTCAGTGATCGTAGCCCAACCAAGCTATGACGATAATCCTCCTGATCAGTGATCGTAGCCCAACTAAGCTATGACGATAATCCTCCTGGTCAGTGATCGTAGCCCAACTAAGCTATGATGATAATCCTCCTGGTCAGTGATTGTGGCACAGCTAAGCTATGAGGATAATTATTTTGGTCAATGATCGTGGCCCAACTGAACTATGAACTTTTGGGACAAGGGGCCCGTGGCCCAGCCGTTATGTGCCGATTATTATAAACTGGAATATAAAGTTATTTACGGAATTTTCTGAAATAATAAAACCCAACAAGATTCTTTAATCATTATTTTTTTAAATTATATTGAAGAAAATAAAGTTAAATGTTATAGAAAAAACAATTTCTTCATTAAAAATTAAAACAAAATTAAAGTGAACCTATCATATCAATATAATACCAACGTGATTTTGTAACCTACTTTTCACTTAACAATATCTCTATTAAATTAGATTAATTAAGTAAGGAGTTTTTTTAAGCTATTATGCACAGTTTATTGCCAGCCCCTTAAGAGATCGGCGTGATTATGTACTCGTATATAGGTTCAATATTGAAATGTGTACATGTCATAGTTTAACGAATTTACTTTTTTTATAATATTAATGGAATAAAATGTTTGGTCACATATAAATGTGGAGCCAAATCTACCTACACACAAAAGCAAAATCGTGAATATTAGGAAACTGTTATTTAAGAAAGTATTTTAAAAATTCGATCAGATTAGGAGAACTGTGTGATCAACAATATTTTTTTAAACTTATCACAAAATTCAAGGGTTTTTAGCTCTCCAATATTCCAATTTCTACGAATGTGGACTATTTATGTTTATCACACTGTTAAAGATAAAATGGATTTATGAATAAGTCTATGATACTCTTTTCAGATACAAAAAGAACAACACCCAATTAAAATCACTCACATAAAGATGTAAATTCTGTTTTGTATTTTGTATGATTCAGGGTAAAGTTACTGTATTTACTTACAAGTTGCTGAATAATTGTTGGAAAAAGATCAAGTACACCCTAATCTAGGCTGTTACAAAACGGTTTTAGCCTTAATGTGAAACTATTGACGTAATTAAACATGATTGGAAATACATTAGAGACAGCTGGCGGGCCATCCAAAATGTTCTGGTGGGTCACTGTTTGGCCCTTGGACCGTTATTAGCAAAATAACCTTAAAACATATTTACAAACATGAAAAGACTTTCTTATTTATTATGTAAGACACTCCTCAAATAGGTAGCCGCTTTGAACAATATTGTTCATGTTATTGACAAAAAAAACAACATTACTCATATATCCATTTTAAACAAATTCGTTGGAACAAATTTCAAAATTTTTATAAAATTTTGTCTTTTACAAAGTATCCATAATTTTAAGGCTTGAATAAAAATATCAATTTAGCTTCAAGGCATGACCATAATTATGATATCTAAATATTAAGTTTAAAAAAAATCTACTATTACTAAGCCATTTCGGGTATAGCCCCAGGTCAGACAGACAGGCACACATGAGGACAGTCAGAATAGTAAAACCCACTGTTTGAGTTCGGAGGTACAGAAACAAGATCCATCATAATATTAAGGTCGACAATTTCTACGATCACTTTATTTTTATAAAGTGAATTCAAATGCTAGAAATAATTTAAAGATTGTTTGATCACCATTAATGAGAATGAGCCATGTGAAATGTGACTTATGATTAAAGATTTGCACAGCGCGTGATGATTGGACGACCGTGTCTGCAGCACTATCATGCCGACCTTGTCGCGGCCATTGTGTTGTCCCAGATAAAGCACTATCGCGCCCCGGAAATGATGAGATCCGGGACACTTCATTGACGGAAGGGTTCGCTCCCCCACCCTACCACCCATACCTCCCTTTCCCCACCCCTCCCTTCTCTCCGCGAAACTTTCCAGTGGCACTGGGTCAACCGTTACAGCCGTCGCTAATAAATGAACTGATTTGAACCGGCCGGGAGGGTTTGGCAGCAAAAATAGCGGGTCTTTTTCTTCAGTGAGGACACAGGGGCCTCTACCCTTACTGACCATAATGAGGAGTAGGGGAGGGGGTGCGCCTAAGCGCTGTTGAGAATGCTACTAAGATGGGCGAGGGAACTAGCTGGTTACTGGAGATCCGCGGTGAAGTCTCTTTAAGACGAAACTGACAGTATACCAGAGCCAGTATAGAGGCTTCTTGAAGGCTGCCTACAGTAGCCCCATTACTTCTTCCATGACTGACAGCTGACGGCTTTGAAAAGCTACCAGACCAAATTATGTATTCCTACGCCAAACCATATGATCTGCAAAAACATGTGTTTAGCAGCTGAAACTTCTGACAGTCAAAATTTAGGTATATACTTAAATGTTGACTGTCAGAAGTCAGCTGTGAGCTGTCAGTCAGCACCAAAGAAGCCTCGGGGTTACTGTAGGTAGCCGAGATATTGCCAGTCAGATGTTGCGCTTAGGTTAAGTATTAACAAAAATTTAATGGTACACGAGTTTGGTGTTTACTGGAATGAGCACAACACCATTTTACATGAGCCTATATATAGATGGACTTATAAACTTAGTTTAGAAGCTGGAATTGGCCATTCTGAAAAGTCTCGAAACCCACGTATTTTGGTTGGTCATAAATACCAGGGAAACTAAAGCTAACTAACTGGTATAGGAATGTAGAATGGGTCTTTGTGAATTGAATGATGTGTTACAGTCTCAAAGGTATTTGTTGATGGCGTGTCTAACTTATTCATTTAGTATTGTAAATATTGCAAAAGAAGACGGCCAGCTGTCAGCAACAACATTTAGTTTCATAGCAATAACAGCAAATTCTAAAACACATACACAAAATGTTTAATTAGTTAAGTGTCGAGTAAGCTTGTTGCAGTACGTGTTAAAATAATAATTACTGTGACCAGCTAATTGCTGTTGATTGGTCCGGGTACAAGACCATCAAGAGGTAATCGACCTCCTCCTGGTGGTTAAATACGAGAGTCCTTTATATCTATCGATAGAGCTCGGATGTCATTTCACGTGCGGAGTATCTTAATGACGTAGGTCGGATTTCGTGTTGCTGACTGTTAGTTTTTATCATGAGTTCTCATTACATAGAGATGGAAGGTTTGGTTCAGTTAGGATATGTGATTCTGTCTTTGAGAATCAAGAACAGTATTACAGCTAAATAACATGTAGGAACCACGTACAAATGGGCGAGCAATAATGGAGACAAGCGGATCTCCCAACTCTACTTAAAAACAAGTGCAGGCTGCTGACACGACGGTCTCCCTTCTAACCAAGATCTTTGTAACGTTTAAAAGAGCTAGCCTGATATATTAATGATTATACGCCACCATTAGGGTGACATTTGATATAACTAATGAATTGGATCCAAGTTTGCTGTTCTGTATTATAATAATTAAAAAGGGATAATGTCTTATTTTATAAATTAAAAGTTCTGGTGTTTTATGGGTTTTTAAAATTTTAATTAGATAAACAGTTTTTTGATAGATATTTCACACGTTGTAGATTTTAATAAAAGCCCGGCTATTACGTTATATGCAAGATAATTCCCGACACGTGAAACACAGATTAAGATGTCATAGACTCTATCTACACGGTGCCTCGTCAGGAAGGAAATTGAAGAGATGTTTACCCAGAAAGGGTATATCAAGCGACATTTCTTTCCCGAAGCTTCGTAGTTGGCTAACTCGCTTGTCGTGTTGAAGCTCGACTGCAGAGTACGGGGAGATCGAGGTTCGAATCTCGGTCGGGTGAACTGGGGAAGGTTTTTCCTAGATGGTTTACCACTCTCCCTCCACGCAAATGCGGGTTCACCTTCCTCTAATTCAACCTTCCCAAGTCCTAATCCATTAGAGTAATTAGTACTTAAAGCGTATAACCCAAACGGGTAGTAAGACGTGGTACTAAATATTATTATTATTTCTCGAAGCTTCTTAAAAGAAAAAAGGTGTGGTTATCCAGGTGCGTTTCTGTCCACAAAACTACGTTGTCTTTTTAAACAGAGACGTAGGAGGATGTCGCCATACCTTGCAACTTAACAACTTAACACAAATAAATCTTACTACCCACTTTCATTTAAAATATCGTAATTTTGAATATAGATGTGAATAATAAATTATTGGGATGTATAATTCCATATCATCACATCTTTAAACAGACATGACTATAATACCATGGGTGACCTGGCGGTCTAGGGGTAAGGTGTCAGACTTCTATGATGGCGGCCGGGGTTCAATCCTGGGTCCCGGCAAAGATTTATCTGATTACCAAACCCTTCCTTCACCTCTGACAAGATATCTTGTGAATGTGAGGAATGCCAGG